>MU204413.1:795911-876217 GCA_017309775.1 Paedocypris sp. Pulau Singkep
TTTTTTTTTTTTTTTTTTTTTTTTTTTTTTTTTTTTTTTTTTTTTTTTTTTTTTTTTTTTTTTTTTTTTTTTTTTTTTTTTTTTTTTTTTTTTTTTTTTTTTTTTTTTTTTTTTTTTTTTTTTTTTTTTTTTTTTTTTTTTTGTTTGTTTTGTTTCTGGCTAAATTGGAAATGGAAATTTCACAATCATTGTTAATCGTGCTCCACCGTACGTGTGCAATTTTGCTGCCAAGCTCAGAGCGGATTGAGTAAAATCCCTTTGGTGTTCACAAATGCCATCAAGAATACAGAACAAACCCGCCTGTGCTTTATTCTGCAATATAAAAGCAGCGTTTCAACCCGAGAGTCAAACTGAGCTCATTATTCCGTCACAAGAGACGCAAGATCCTTGGTGGGTTCATCTTGTTTGGTTTTGAAACTACGACTCTTTCATCTTATATACACTCTCATGGCCGTATCGTCCTTCTTTTTTCTCACTGCTCATCGCTCGCTAAACTACTCAAATGCAACAGAGCACAAACGCAGGTCATCATCCCTGTCAGCTCTCCCCGAGAGAGAGAGTGCAAAATATCACGCCAACGGCGAAATGACTACAGTGCGATTGAAGTGGTTGAAACCGTCCTATAAATCCTCGATTTCTCCAAAAGTCTTGACCCAAAAGATCTGCAGGTGTTGGATCCGCCACTAGTTCCTTGATGTTGAAGCCAAAGTGTTAATCTAAAGAGAGATGGTGAAGAAAGAAAGCGAGGTGGGTTAATATGGTCACTATCGAAACTGAGCTTTTGCACACAAACTCCCCGAAGATTAAAGTGGAGGAATTCCTCTGAGACAACAAAGGCCAAGCCAAGACCAAGTGCAATACTTTTTCACATTTTCAAAAAAACGACTTGTCATTTTGTTTTTAAAAGGTTTTGCAGTGGGGAGCTTTAAGTCGTGGGGTTGCGGGTCTGTGTCTTGCTCAAGGACAGTCGGTTGTAGAACTCACCGGGAAGAATGGTAAACCTACTTGGACACAAGAGTTGGCTGTTGGTAATGGAATTTAAACAAGTTCAATCTGTTTACCTGGTCATAAGTCACATAATTGTGGCATCGTGGTTAATGTTGCCTAATCTGGCTCAGGTGTTGGTTGAGTTTGATTGTGGTGTGTTCAAATGGTTTGGTTGACAAAGAGCTCCAAGATCTTCTGTGGATCAAGCAGCGTGTCCTTCCTGCCTCATCATAGCAGTCACGTAGCAACCAGGTCGCCTCCTGGCTTCTGGAATGTTCCGAGCTCTATTTCCGGAGCATTCCTCTACTGGGGGACTTTCCTGATTGATGGACTGAGGAATTCTGGTTGTTGCCTGTTGTTCAATAAGCAGGTAATTCGTGAGCTTTTATGGTCATGTTGGATTTGTATTAAATCACATTCCTGTCGCGCTCTAGTAAGGAATTTACATTCCAACGACTCTGGAATTTGGATTGTATTTTGACCGACCACAGAGTGATTTAATCCAGCTCAGTGTGGCAGTTTTTTAAGAAGGTTTAATCAAAAATACATGCAAGTGGCCGTTACTAGAACAGGCTACACTTTACGTTTTCGGATAGCCTGGAAAAATAGGACTATTTTTACTTGTGATTTATCTTTTATATGTGTTATTTATGTTCATTGAGTGTCGTTTTTAAAGGTATTTATATTCTTTTTGTCACATTAAAAAGGGTGAAATAAGTTCATCATGAACTGAAAAGAACTGTAAAAAATAAATAGTCAATTTAGAACCAATTTTGTTCTTTTGACTTGGAGGAAGAGACCATCAAAAACACATTTGTGCTGGAAATTGCTATCAAACCGTGTTTCCTCCGATCGGCAAGGTTAAAGTAATAAATGGCAGATTCTCTATGATGAAAGACCAATTTTACTCAGTAAAAAGTATTTGAGTCATATAGAAGGATTTGTTTATCGCAAAACTGGATCACAGCCAACGTTTGTGTTTTGTCCTTGTTAATTGTCCTTATTTTATAATGATAAATATATCAGAACTATGAAACTAATGATCAAGTTGCATTTGTAAAGCTGAAAAACTGATGCCAAATGATAATTCTATGAGAGTGAGCTTTTTATTAGTCCATAATGGTGAAACCAAAGTTTACTCGTCATTACAACATTCTGATACATTTTATTATAGTAATAATATGTCGGATAAAACTAAAATTGATTGGATCTAAAATGCAGCTGCATTGTATCCTGACTACATTGGGGCAATTATAAAGTGGCTGCATCACATCACACTCTGGCGCCAAATCCAAACCTCAAACACCACAGTTATTTGTACAGTTTATTTGCACAGCCAGAAAGGAAACCGAAACGCACAATACTTGAAATTTGGATTTATTGCGACACAACTCCAGCCACACGCCCTACAACCAAATCTTAGTTTGAAGCGAATGTCTCCAGCAGTTTGTTCCGGCGTGATCGTGAAATCAATCCAGCGCGGTGAACGCAGAAAGGGACTGGAGCTGCTCCACTTCTCATTCATTCATCAAAGGTTCGTTTGACAACACAGTAATGCAATCCTGCGAATGGTAATGCGAGGTGATTCCAAGTGTAATAAATTACAAGTCTGTTTGCCTGGAAAGAAAATTACCGAGAGCTGTTTGGTTGCGTTTACTTTCCCCTCTGATGAACATGACATTTTGCCGTCCTGTCCCACACGCCCGGAAGCAGCCGACCGTCTGTGTGCGGAAATCGAATGTGGATCTGCCTACAAACCAGCCGACAATCAGCCATGTGCCTTTTACAAGTGTGCGTATGCGCTGGAAAGACTATTTGCGCTCGGTGCTGTTTAATGGCGACGGCTTCCATTATCACGAACAAATATTGCATTGTGTGTTTCTGCGCCTTCAGGAAGCAAACACAATGACAAGTGGAAGTGGAGACGCTCTTGCCGTCTGGAGCCTGAATATGTGGTTTGATTTTGACCTGCTGATACACAGAACTTTGTAAGAGAAAATTGCTTTTTTTGTGTGTGGAATTTTTTTTTTATATAAATAGTAGCTTAGATTTATTTAACTTTATAATTTATTACTTATTTATTATTAAGCATTTTGTTGTTGTTGTTGTTGTTGTTGTTTTTATTATTATATTGTTGGGTCGAAATGGGGAAAGTTTTCAATCTACAAGTCTCTTCAAGTCTCAAATCTTCAAGTCTACAAAAGTCATTGTAGCAATAACTTGGTTTTCAGCGAGAGTCTGACCAGGGCCTAAAATTGGAGATGTACTCTTCTACATTTAGAAATTATATGTAACGTCCTATTTTTAGCTGTTATTCAAGTCAATTCTAGTGGTCAGGACTTCATTTCCCAAAATCCTTTGCACTCTAGTCAGACTCACGCGCAGAGCGGTTGTTTCAAGCTCTCTGTTTATCCGATGCCGTGTGAAGAGGAAGGATTATTATCCCCTGTGCAGCGACCCAGCGTTTTGAGTGTGTCTGTTCCATTTTTTTTTTTACTCCTTGCCCATGTTCTTCATTTTCGACTGTTTTGTCTCTTTCTGCGATGACACATTTGACTCATTTGTAGCCGGTTGCGCTAAGCTAAGCGGCCGTGGATTGTAGTCTGTGTTGATTGTAATATAAAACATTGTACTAATGGATGTCCAGGAAATTTCACTTTCCTTTGTGCCAATGTTGTGTGGAAGATCTTTCGCTTGTCACAAATGTTTGGCCTTTCTCGTTCGTCTTTAGATCGTAGCTACATATATCAGCTGTCACCTAAAGAATGATGGAAACCTTCAGCGTCGGCTCTTCTTCAGCCTGTTCTTGTCAAACGTTCAGTTGATAAAGTCGCTGCGCTTGAGGAACATCAAGCAAACAGATCCTCGGTTCCTGGGGAGGTCTGGATTCCTTCGGTCGCTCTCGTCTCTGTTTGAAGTCGTTCTCCAAAACACCCAGAAGTTTCCAGTAACTTATCGCGAGTGATATAGCCAATCCGAGTGAAGCACTGAAGAGGAAGTCATCCACTTGATTTGCTCAGCAGGGAGACGCCAAGCGTGTTCTTTCTCGTAATTGTGTACGTCTTATCGTCTCTCTGGGATTCTCCCTTGGCTCCACGTGTTATTCCTTTCTTCCATGAAGGAGAATGGGGATTACCACTTCATTTTGTCGGACCCCAGGGTTCCTCGCTCATTCCAAACATGGCTGTGTTTCTACGCCAGACAGGAAACTGGGTCGGTTCAGTTATTTTGAATAATCTGGCCCGTGGTGGCCATAAAAAACATCATGGAAAATTGGACTTTTGCTTCTAGTTCTTTCTCACCTGCTTTAGCTTTGAACAACACACTTGTGCAATTTTTTCCGAAGCTTTTTCCAAAGTTTTTCTGAAATGTGTTAAGGGTTCTAGACCTATACAATCTAAATTGTGTTTCTTGTTGTTTTGTCTGCGTTATAATTGACTGATTTAACAACGTACTGCAAAGTTTTGTATTTGTATATTCTATTGATTACATAAAGTGCGTGTGTGTGTGTGTGTGTGTGTGTAACATAAATAAGTGGTATAAATGGGCAGACGTAAAGACTAGATGGATGGATATAAAGATTATAGCTGAATTGATGAAGGCAATAGGTTCTGGTTATAAAGATGAATGGAACGAATGGAGGGGTAATAAAGAAAGGATGGAATATAACAAGTCTATGGAAGGGATGAATTGAATCTGCAGGTGTTAAAACTTTGTGGAAGATGTTTGGATGGATAAAAAAAAACAAAGGGATGATAGACAGATTGAAATGTATTATTTTGATTATTATTTGTTTTTCAAACGATGGATAAAATGCAACAACCTTCTATTTTTACATCTCCACACAGGCGCTTTGTGACCGTTATAGCTGTGAAAAGCAACTTACAAATGCACTGAGCTTGAACTGGTCCTAACTGGCTTCTCCCCTCCGCCAGGCTCTTCTGAAGATGGACTGTCAGGGTCTGGTGGCTCGTCTCATTATGGACTTTGTGTTGCTGACCACTGCTGTGGAGGTGGCACCACGCTGGAGGGAGCTCGCCGAGAAACTCGCTCACGTGTCCAGGCAACAGATGGACGCCTACGAAGCCCCTCACAGAGACAAAAGCGGGACGGTGGACAGCGAGGTGAGGAAGCGCAATCTGGTCAAGTTGGCGTTAATGGTGGCATCACCAGATGAATAACCGCTCCCAACTCCCAAGAACCTCCAAGAAATTTAGAGTAAAAGTCGTAAAGTATCCAATTTTCAAAGAGCTTAAGTAAATGTAAATAAATGTAAATGTAAAATTACATGTATAAATGTAATGTATAATCAGTGTCCATTCAAAGGTAGTGGAGTAAAGAGTACAGACTGTAACGGTCCAGCTGTTTGGCTCCACCTAGTGGCTCCCTGAGTGAGCGGAAGTCTCATGATGAACACCTGGACAATTGCCTCCTAGTGCTGCCCTTAAATACTCAGCCCCAATAGGGTTCAGGTGCAGTGCTAGGAGATGATTGTCCAGGTGTTCATAACGAGCCTGCCGCTCACTCAGGCAGCCACTAGGTGGAGCCAAAGAGCAGGACTGTTGCACAGATACTCAATCACAAATGTAGTCAAGTAGAGAGCAAAAGTTGCTTCCAATTTTGATACTCAGTACATGTCATGAGCCAAAATGACTCAAGTAAAATGTGTACTCACGCTACACCCATTGTTCCAGGCCATGTGGAAACCAGCCTATGACTTCCTGCTGACGTGGGCTG
Source organism: Paedocypris sp. Pulau Singkep (assembly GCA_017309775.1). Taxonomy (NCBI): domain Eukaryota; kingdom Metazoa; phylum Chordata; class Actinopteri; order Cypriniformes; genus Paedocypris; species Paedocypris sp. Pulau Singkep. Next base: position 801,636 of record MU204413.1, read on the forward strand.
CCCAGATCGGAGACAGCTATCGCGACGTCATCCACGAGCTGCACATGGGCCTGGACCGTATGAAGAGTCCGCTGACCAAGCGCTGGAAACACCTCACTGGAACGCTGGTCCTCGTCAACTGCTTGGACCTTCTCCGAAGCTCCGCCTTCAGCCCGGCCCCTCAGGACGACTTTGCCATCTAGTTCCACCGTTCGTTTTTTCTACATTGACAAACAGTTGCGCGTTTACCTCAATTCAAACGTCGACGGGACATTCGCTAACAGGCAAAGCCAAATCACAGTATTTGTTTCGTTTGGTTGGTTCCCGCATCATCCTGCAGATGTTTTTATCCGTCTGGAGTTTCTGATATCTATTTTTTTACGGTCGGTGGCACACAATGTTTTTACAGACGGGTGTTTTTCCCAAGAACCTCTTTGTTTACTAAAGCGATGGTCTATTTTGTGACGTGCGATTTTCCCGCGTTGTCCGACTGCCCCGCCCTTCTTGCCAAACAATCATCGTGGACGTTTCGATTGTGGCCATACGTTTGCATTTCCTCTGCTCGGATTTCCAGGATCAAAGGTGTTTTTGGCTTTTTAATCATGATTCGTTTTCTCAATCAGTCAGTGTTTGCTTAATCAAAGGAAAAACATGTCGCTAACGGGGGACTTTTATTTTATTTTATTTTTGTATTTATGTCGTAGCCTTTTTTTGTCATTAGAAACGTTTCTGAATAAAAATGTATGAATGTTATTACTTCTTAAAAATTTTTTTGTTTTGTGCCGTACATTTTATTACGGTTTTTTTTTTCTTTTGCAACGGCATGTTGGGAAAAAGTGAATGTATTTATAGAAATATATATTGGTCACATGCATTAACGTGTTAGATCTCCAGGAAATTTGACGGCCATGTTTTTACTTTATTATCTGATAAGGTATAATCACTAGTTCAAGTAAGTAAATGTGTAAAAAGACAAAAAAAAGTTTTAAAATGACACGTGTGATTGCAAGTTTTTTCCATATGGATTTAATAAAATGTAAAAAGAAAACTTGGGATTGTAGACGAGTGTGTTCCTCCGTTTAATGTGGCTTTCTGCGTCCCTAAGCAATTCAGTGTGCTGACTCTGAAAAATCAATTATACACTATATTTAAATAGCTAAATGAATCAAGTGCGCTGTAATCAAATGTGCTCTGTACATCAAACTTCGATTATGCTAATATTTCAAAACAAAGAGCTGATAGCCTTTTCCCTCTTGGATTAATTAACATTGAATATTCAGGGATAAAAACATGTCTGATCATTAAAATATATTTAACACAATATAATTTCAACCCTACTATTGGTCAATGTGAGCAATAGCTTTCTTTAGTAGTATATGTGCTGCCGGAGCTGTCTAAGCTTTTAGAGTTTGATTTTAACACAATCACATGACTGCATGAGAGGCGGAGTTTTTGGTTTCAACCTGCTTTAACCAATGAGTCTTTGGGGCGGAGCCATTTTTTTTTTCAACACAAATTTTAGCTGCTTTTGATCAATTAAAGAAAATATTGATTACTGCAGACATTTTAAGTGATGAAGAAAGAATGTGAAAAAATAAAGAGTTTTTAAATATCTGTACACAAACTGGTTGACAATTCAACTCATTGTCACCACAGTCGTTTGCACAGCACACACACTCACACACACACACACACACACACACACACACACACACACACAGCTGCGTGTCAGCAGTTTGTGAACCGTAAGGTTTCCTGTGGGCAACTGAAGGACAAAAGCACACACACACACACACACACACACACACACACACAAACAATCAACACACAACACACATTGACACAGGGGAAACATTGAAATGTCCATTGTTTGAATCGACCTCCCAACATCCTGTCAGCCATTAACACACAGCGAGCTCTTCTGCTCACGAACATCTCTGAAGAGTTCGTATTAAATGAGCTCAAACACAACTGATGAATATTATTTCTCAGCTGTTGTGGAGCTCGGTGGTCTGATGGAGCTGGATCTCGATCTCCGCTCAGGGTGTTCAATATAACACACACACACACACCACAGTTTACAACAGTGAACCTTGTGAGTGCAGAAATCATTAGCATGGCGTCTCATTCATCTCTGTTGCTCAGTTACACAACCTCTCTGCATGTTAATGTGGCTCCTTAAAGCGGTGTGATAACGGCGTCCTCTAGAGGGCGCTGTGCCGCCAGGCGCGGATCCTCTTTCCACTGGGTAGAATATTATCAGATTAACGGTTTACGGTCTTGCTGTAAACTTCAATATGACGTTTTATGTTAAAACGCTCCATGCTGTGAATATTTGCTGAGTCCGCAATGGAATTTATTTTTGCACAGTGTGTAATAAAGCTCACGGGCGTCAAGCTTAAAATATTGAGGAAAAAAAAATCCCTTTGCCTGAAATTGATTAATCTACAGTGATTTTGACCACCTGGTAAATGCTTTTATCTTTTTTGAGCAAAATAGGAGGACGTCAGGACAGGAGTTAGCACGTTGCTAAGCTAATTGATCACGTTGTAAATGTTGTAATGGATTGTGAGATCATGTGTTCTCCGAGAAGAGTAAAGGTAAACGTTTTTAAAGTTGAATGTTGCGCTTTGATCCGAGGCTTCGGATTGTTTGGCCTCGACAAAGGGTTTCGGAATCACTGGAAGAACAAAGTCCTTTCCTTCCTAACCGACTGACAGGAACTCTGGTTGTTTTCCTCAAGAGAGAGAGAGAAAAAAGAGAGCAAGATGGAGAGAAAACATGATTGGGAGAAAAGGAGAAAGGGTGATAAAGAAAGAGAAGAACCGAAAGGGAAGATTTGAATAATTGAGAAGAAAAAAATGTGAAGAGACGAGAAAAGAAAATAAAAAAGGCAAGAAGAGAAGGGAGTCCAAGAGGGAAGACCAACATACGTGAAAATCATTAACAATTAATTGGTAAATGGTAATTAAATAAAAATGTAATTCATTGCTTTGTTTCACGAAAGGTAAGTTTGACACGTCTGTTGTTAAATCCTAATTTACAAAACAAACAGTTCGAGCGATCAGTTCTTGTCGGTGACTGCGACACTACTGCCATCTAGTGGTAACAAGTGGTGTCGCATTTTTCCACAAGGCGTCGCCATTGGAGCAGTTTTTATTTAAAAACAAAATACGTATTTGAAAAAACGCATAGGATAGTAAACATTTCCAAAAGGTCCCTGTCGTACATTTCTGAAAAATGAGCAAATTCACATAAACTAAATGCATACTATTATTGGCATGAAATTGTAAATAAAAATAAATAAAATAAAACATATAAAAATATATAACAAATAACAATAAAATCTGATTGTTTTATTTGTGCTTATTAGAATTCTAAACAAATAATAACCCAACGAAAACAACACATCAGCTGACTACTGAAGGTGTAATGAATATATTTGGCACAAGGTGTCAATAGACCCTCAACAATAGACAAAGATTACATTATCTAACCGTGAAATAGTAAAATACCGTAGTAAACAACCTTTGAATGTATTATTATTATTATTTGTTGTGTTATATAAATTATAATACATTGTGAACTACACTAAAAATGTCAAAATTTCAGTTTATAGCCTCTATATAGCCAGAACAAACAAGCACAATATACTATTACTACCTTGGTCACACTCTTTCTTTATGGAGATTGCCTGTTTTATGTATATTTGTTTATTTATAGAGGTGTTTTCTGTGTATATCATACAACTACTTTTGTACTAATTGTACATAGTATGTCATTTTTTTGTACTGTAAATGTCTCTTGCATGTTGCACTGAATAGAATATGTTCTAAATTCATGCACATTATATATGTGCACACTGCACAGAGACAATTAAGGCTTTCTATTTTCAATTTTTTTTTTAAATATATTTTCTCTTTCTCCCTTTTCAGACTTCTGACTGATGTAGGCATTTCAATTCAGTTTTCGTTGCTCTTGCATGAGTTTCCTCGGGGTCTCCACCTTTGTGCTCTGGAAAATTCCACCTAGGTGAGTGTTGCGTGTCTGTGTGTCCTGCTCTGTGATTGGTCGGCCACATATGAAGGGCGTGTCCTGCCATAGGGCACAGAGTTGCTGCTCCCAGTGACCGCAAACTGGAAAAACGGTTTAGAAGTGTGTGCGTGTCAAAATGTGTGAAACTACCTGTCAATCAACAAAACAAGCTGATTTCAGTATTCTATATAGAATCTATATCTCCATTATCTCTATTAATGAGTGTGTGGGAGCAGTAAATCCCTCCACTGTGTGAAGAGTGAAGCGGTCAGATGTTCTGTTCAGCGTGGAGTCTCCGGCTTTGCTGGTGTGGGAGGAGTTTTCTCTGATTTGTATTCTTCACGCGCGCACACACACACACGGCAGCAGCAGCAGCAGCCGAGCGCAGCCCTCTCCTTCCGCTCTCAGTGTCGGCTTGTCTCTATCACTGCTGGGATCAGACGGTGGAGAAACGCCTCACGCCAGGGAGATCATCTGAAGCCGGAGACCAGCCGTACCTGCGATGGAGATAGAAGACGTCTTCCCCCGGCTCGCAGGAGCCAGCCGAGCTAGCCACGGATTATATCGCGCCATCGTCATCTAACTCCATCATCGGAAGCTGGATCGTATCAATCGCCAGAAGATCCCGGGCTGACATGTGATCTGGTGAAATGGGGAACGGATTGTCCAACGTGGCTTCTTTTCAGTCGCTGCACATCGTGATGCTCGGCTTGGACTCGGCGGGCAAAACCACCGTCCTTTACCGGCTGAAGTTTAACGAGTTTGTCAACACCGTCCCCACCATCGGCTTCAACACTGAGAAGATCCGACTCAGCAACGGAAGCGCCAAGGGCATCTCCTGCCACTTCTGGGACGTGGGAGGCCAGGAGAAGCTGAGACCCTTGTGGAAGTCCTACAGTCGCTGCACGGACGGAATCATCTACGTGGTGGACTCGGTGGACGTCGACCGCTTGGAGGAAGCCAAGACCGAGCTGCATAAGGTCACCAAGTTTGCAGAGAACCAAGGAACTCCGCTGCTGGTCATCGCCAACAAGCAAGACCTTCCCAGGTCCCTGACGGTGGTGGAGATCGAGAAGAACCTGGCTCTCCACGAGCTGAGTCCCTCCACCACGTACCACGTCCAGCCGGCCTGCGCCATCATCGGCGAGGGTCTTCACGAAGGAATGGACAAACTCTATGAGATGATCGTCAAAAGACGGAAATCCATGAAGCAGAAGAGAAAACGATGAGGCGGAGGAGCGATTTTCCCTCATTTCAAAGTTCGGTTAGCGACGTTCAATTCTGAATTTTTGTTGGGTAATTTGTTGGGTTGTTTTTATGTTCAGTGACATTTTTTTTTTTTGGGTTTAAAATAAAAGGATGTTTTTCATTTTGTGCTAGAACGCCAGAGAGAGCTAACCTATCTCGAATCTTTCAAAGGAAATGCAAATGCAAAGTTGTAATGCTAACATAGAGAACCTAAAGATAGAAGAAAAGTATGAAACTATTAAAGTGTAAATGCACGAAGAGAGAAAAAAAGTGGGCGGGACCCATGTTGCTGCTTGACATTAACACTAGAAATATAACGTAGCTTCCCGTTGATTGATAGCCACGATAGCTTTGAATCAATTCCTCAATCCCGATGCAATGCCGACGATAAAGCAATGTTCCTCTTTTATTAACACGTACCTGCATTTGAAATGTGTCTTTTGTTTTGAAGAGTGAGCGACACGTTTTTTTTTCGTTTTCGACCGGCACGTCGTTGCCGATCGAGAATCGATGAGATGAAATGAAGACTGTTTATGCGCACGATGCCAAAAATACTCCAAATAAAGGATGTGATTGCAATGAGCCGGCGTCTTCTGCTTTCTTCTCCGCTGTGGAAAAGTCTACGTTCAACATTCTCCAGGAAAATGAATCTGTAATTAAACTCAGTCCAACGCAACAACTGTCGTCCTGATTCGAGCTCACTGATAACTTGCTCATCCGTGTTGGATTCTTTTTTGGCAGTGTTGATTGAACGTGTTGGATTGAAATTAATTGGATAAGAGAATCTTCCCACGTCTTGCCCCCGCACTACATTACCCAGAATTCCCTAATCTCAGACAAATTTGTGAAACGCTGCCGTATTCGGAAGACAGAAGAAAGACGCAGTTAAGTCACATTAACAAACGCGACGAGAGTTTGGTGAACATCATTTACATTTTTGTCGCAGAACTAAGTTTGTGTATGTAAGTACAATGTTTTCCATTTAATCTGAATTACAAAAGACGTTTTGATTCCTATAAGTGTTTAAATGATCAAAATACACATTTATTAGATGTGGTGTAAAGTACTTGAGGAAATGGACTTTGTTACTTAAGTATTTTAGGCTACTTTGTATTCACTACTTGCCTACATTTGTAGTTAAGTACTCTTTACTCCACTACATTTGAACACTTGGACACTTAGCGTTACTAGTTACACTGTGATTGTGTGCATCAAGTCGCCATCTGCAGGATGCTGACTGACTTTTAGTTATATATGTATGTATATATGTGCATTATTGACTTTTTTTATATATGTATATTACTGACATTTAAAATTTTTCTGTTCTGCCATTTTGAAACATCGAGGTGTTACATTTCATTTCAGGAAACAAAACCTCATAAGTAAAGAGTTCTATGTTTTTCACATTTCTTGGTGCTTATTGAGCCAAAATTCAGAACTAGTAAAATACTCAAGTTCTTTTAAAAATAGAAACCCTGCGACTTCTACTGAAGTCCTCTTGGAATTGATGACTTGTAACATGTAATGGAGTAAATTTTACAGTGAAGTATCCATACTTTTACTTAAGTGTTGTTTTCCGGTACTCTTTACACCTCTGTTTATTAGCAATTTAAGGAATGACAGTTCATGAGAATAAACGTGTGAATTAAAGAAGATGCCAGGAACGATGTGGCATACAGCATCGGAAAAGTCCAGATTCCGCATCATTCCAGCCAAAACATCCGTGATTAAACTCGCAGTTCGACCCAACAAGCATCAGCCGTGATTCCGCGAGCTGTTGGATCGACGCGGTTCCGCAGCGCTGGGCGACATAAATCCTTTTGATGTGTCCGCGGGCGAAGGCACAGCGGCACGTGCCCGTGTCAGAGCGGGAAGCGGGATAATGACCTCTCAGTGCTCAGCCAGATTGGAAACGCATATTAATAGAAGAAGATCACTCGTTGTGTAATTATAAAAAGTGTCCCAGCGTAACAGCTGCGGGGTAAACACGGGCCGAGATGTACGTAACGCACAGTTACTAGTGAAAACCCCAAACCACTCAATTGTGTTTTCATGGCCAACTTGGAAAACTATTAAAAGACACGGACCACCACATGCCCCACGATAACACTTACTTAAGATGCCCACTGCTCCGGGTTTGTGTGTCACTTCACTATGTGTGTGTGTGTGTAACTTCGCTGGATGGTAAAATACAGAGCACAATTTTGATACGACCCCTAGTGGTCAACTCACTTTACTTGTGCGTCCCATTCCATGGAAGCGCATACTTACATTTTTAAGCAAATGTAATTGATACTCGTTTTTTTGTGTGCAAATCTCTCAAAGGAGAATTTGCACAATGTATTGTTAAAATACATAAATAACATTACATAAATAACATAAATAACATTACCCATAATTCGCTAATCTCAGACAGAATTATAGAACGCAGCAGCTCTGTTAATTTTGGAATCAGAAGCTGAAAACATTTGCGTCAACGATAAAACAAAGTGTTCCGTCTAAATCAACGGTAATTTCCCATTCTGCATAGTGTGTTTGCAGTTTAAATTCACAGAGTTTTTGTGTTTGCAGTTTTAAACTCACTTTTGTTGAAGTGCATGCATAATGTGGAATCAGATGAGTGGCAAAAATACCAAACGTACATTTCTATGACAAACACATTCTCACCAGGCAATCAGAGTAAACTAGTGCTAAAATGCGAAAAGCAAAACTCGGGGTTTCAGTTCATCATTTTACTGTAATTAGAGACCATGTTCTCGTGAAGGTGTTGTACGTCTCACCCTGCAGTTGTCTCACTATTGGACGAAACCCGCAAGTAAATGTCTGCCGTTCATTTCCAAATGATGAACGCGAACACGATTCATGAAACACTTTTGAATCAAATTATATTCAAATCAAATTCCAATTTTATTTGTCACATACACAATTGTTTTGCAACAACGTGAAGTGAAATGTGTTTTACAATCGTCCGGCGTATAAACATAGTGTGGGGGGGGGCAGTACAATGCAATAAGATAAGAGATAAAAGCAATAAAATACAATAAAAATAGAATACAATATAAAATATGAATACAACATAGAAGATAAAAAATACAATAAAGGGAGAAAAATGCAAGACAAATATGCAAGTTAAATATGAATAAAAATATTAAAGATACAAAACAAAGAGAGAAAAACACTACATCCAGAAAAAAGTGACTCAAGTAATCCAGGTAGTAAGGATGTTTAAAGTGTCCAGTACTAGTGAAGTATCTTGTTCAATGCGTTCAAGATTTGTATTTAAATATACGAATGGTTTCCTGCAGCCAATTTCCAGCGTTTTTTTTTTTTGCAAATGTTTTTGATCTACAGGACAGGGTGGGTTTATTGTTTGAGCGGAACCTAAAGCTTCTCTACATTAAACGCTCCTCCACTCTGGTTTTCCGGGTGAAGTCCTGAAGCTTTCAAAGTTCTCCTGCAGAAGAAGCTTTTCAGTCCTTGTCTCTGAAATATTCAAGAGTTTCCTGTTGTGGCATGTCTGTGTGTGTGTGTGTGTGTGTGTGTGTGTGTGTGTGTGTGTGTGTGTGTGTGTGTGTGTGTGTGTGTGACCGACACCTGTTTACCTCTTCCTGCCTTTCATCTCTCGGTAACTCCTTGTTCCATCCCTTTTCCCGGTCACTTGGCCTTCATCAGACTCTTCTCTTCACAACACACCACACAGAGAGCAGGAGCAGCTTCTACCGCAGAACAGATGCTTCTGGTAATGGGGGCTGAAGCCTCGGGAGAGACCAGACAGAACTGTATTTTTACACTCCAGCTCACACGAGGAGGTTTGCTTGCTGACATCGACATTTATTGAAGACGTATTTACTAGTCCATTCGACAGAGCCCACCCAAGCCTTGAGGATTCTCTGTGCCATACATGCCTCATTTACACTAATAAAAGCACCACCTTTTTACAATTTTAGATGCATAAACACTTGCTAATATGCACATATTTCAATAATAAGCACCCATTTTTTCCATCTTAACGCTTCTCCATTGTGTCCACTCAGTAACAGAAATAAAGAAACATTAGCCACAGCGCGACACTTAACATGGGCTAAGCTACAATACCTCACCTTATGCAGCCAAATGTAAAATACATAAAATTTACCTGAATAACAGAAATAAAGAAATCGTATCCATGCAGCGACACTTGGCATTGGCTAAATAACACGGGTAGAATTAAAAAAGCATTTAATAATTAAACATGGAAAATTCTGCTCTCTGTCTGTCTGTGAAATGAACCAGAATATGCCCTTATATGGATCTAACAAGTGGAAACATAGCACCCCCTACTGGAGTTATACTCCACTACATTTAAAAATAATATTTAACATTCACTTTTTTATATATTACTAAAGTAAAAGAGTTACATGTTAGGTTTGTTAACATAAGTATTGTTAAGATAAGTATTTAGCCATAATTTTAAGATTCTGGAAAGTCTGAACACCAAAAAAGTAATAAGGTGTTTATGTTCACATATTAAAAGGTTTTTTTTTTTGTATGGGGTGCTTATATTTGCGTAGAGACCGTATACAGTCGACTCCGCATAATCGGGCCACATCGTGACCGAACAATTTTGGTCCAATTAAGAGGTTTCCCCAATTAAGCGGCGCCGGACACGCCCCCTTATGTAAATGTTTTTCCTAGTATATCCCTGGTGTCTTGTTTTCTCTGTCCTTTTTCCTGGTTTTAATCTTAGAAGATCATTGCTGATAAAAGCCTTGTGTTTAGTGAGAGCGTTAGACTAAACGCCAGACTGTCGGGCGTGTCTTCTCTTCTCAGGCCACTAAACAGCGCAGACACATGCGCAGACACAGAATCATATGCGTTTACCTTTGATTTGAAACTTCACATCTGAACACTGACAATTTTTCATCATTCTCCTTTGAGATTTGCCCCAATGAAGGGACATTTTTTTCTCTGATAAAGCGACTCAAATTAGTCTTATGAGATTAGTCTTACAGACAATTTGTTTTCCGACTTTGAGATTAGGCCCAAAAAAGCAGATTAACCCTCCTATTATGTTCCGGTCAAATTGACCCATTTTCAAAGTTTAATAAATATTTGAAAAATACTTAAAAAAAAGTGTTTTTGTGTGAGTATCCCTCAATACTTAAACGTATTTTTTCACTTTGAAACTTCTCCTGCTTGGTTTATTTGGTGAAATCATCATATAAAATGATACATGTGAAACGCTACGTGTTTTTGTTACAAAGATAATGTTCGGGTCAGTTTGACACTTCAGACAAAATGGAAGCTAAAAAGAGTCAGAAAGATCAAATACTAGTTTTTTCTTTGCAACAATGAGACACAATACACCACTGTCTCACACTCACACACACACTCTCTCACACACACTCACACTGTTTTGAGGAACTGTTTGGTTTCAGACACGCATATTAAAAGGCCCCTGAACCTGCGAACATCATTGTTGTTTCTCAGAAACGAACCTAACTGGAGAGCTGTATTTGGGTCGACTGTGGATGGGTTTTTTCTCAGCATTTCTTTATCATCACATTACACCTACCTGAAAGTCAGGCACAATTCTGATTCCCCCTCATGCGTCTCTGCTCCTTGACTGTGGGCGTGTTTGCGTGTGACCTATTTGGGTCCCGTGTGCTTTGGGTTGTGTGATATGAGCTAGCGTCAGTGCTGTCTTACAAGCACAGTGGCGCTTTCATGTTGTGCTGTCAGTGCTGAACTTTCAGAGGGTTTGGTTTTGTTTCTGACACGCCGCGGGCTTTTGTGCTGGAGAAGTGGCTTTGATTGGTTCCGCGCTCACATGACAGTCGCCTCCATGCCAACCATCCGATTTCAGAAAGCCATCACCAGTAGGGTGGCCACGGTTTGATTTCCAAAAAGAGGAGAACCGGGGCGGCCTGGAGACCAGTTCAGACAGGCTTCTCGGAGGTTATAAGCTCCACTGGTGTAAAACCACTATTTAAATAAGATAAAAAAAAGTACATCTGTAAAATATGTAACAAAAAATAGTCCAAGACTCTTTACTAATAAAGAAACAAAGTTATTAATTATTAATTAATATTAAAGTTATAAGAGTTATTAATTAATATTATAATGATATTATTTCAGCTCTTCTGTTATAAAATCCAGCTTCAACAACACACACACACACACACACACACACACACACACACACACACACACACACACACACACATATATATAAAGGATGGTGTGCATGGTGTTTCTCAGTGTAAGAGGCGCAACATGGGCATTATGTTGTTTATTAATATATGTTCTAGAACGTTTTATAGGTAATAAATAACAAACATGCTCTGAAACAGGACGCGCAGGGTTGAACCTGGAGAAGCATCAGCCATTTGAATTCTCTCTCTCTCTAAGCCCCGCCCTCCTCATAGACATTTACAAAGACCAATCAAACTAACGTGACATCGTGTATTACTCAATCAAAAGTAGAAAAGGTTACGTCTTTATAATAAGCGTGTGAGATGATTCGCATGAGATGCTGCTTTAAAAAATGAATTAAAAAAAAGTATTAAAAAATAAATAAATAAAACATTTTCGTCATTAATACGGGACGTGCAATTTCACTCTCAAATAATTTAAAGGACGGTTGGCGAACATGTAATGGTCCTTTGAAGAAATCGTTAAAACCGGAAATTTTCGCAAATTTGTAAAACCGGTTCGGACCCCCAGGACATGACGTAAAAAGAGGACATGTCCGGGGAAAAGAGGACGCTTGCTCACCCTAATCACAAGCCATGTGTGGACAGACAAATGTGAAATTCATGGAATAACAGCTTTCAGAACCAGTGGTCTACTCTGGACTTTACAGTTCCCATCAGGCGACGTGTTACTTTCAGCAGTAAAACGATGAATCTACCACCAAGTGAGGACCACAGCTCACTGAATACACACAAGCTATTCTATTAGCGTCAGTAAATAAACACGTTCCACATGATCCTGGTCATTAAAACACACACACACACACACACACACACACACACACACACACACACACACACACACACACACACACAGTGGTTATGTAACAGTGATGTGACAGCCAGTTGTTCATTCTCCCGCAAGGTCACTGACAGCTTCCTGCGTGAAGATTTGGAACAATCTGCTGACAAGCCAATATTGGAAAGCCACTCTGAAAACCGACGCACTAGCACGTTAGCATGTTAGCTTTAGATAATCAGGTAGCTGATTGTTTAGGTGTGCGATTAAGGCGTTTAAAGACATTTCTGCTGGAAAATTGCATACTTAAATACAGTACGAAATGAAACATCTTCATTACTTGCACTATACATTATGTTTAAATTGATTATCACTTTGTTGTATTTTAGCAGAGGTGTAAAGTACAGTAAATTGACATTGTTAAGTACGTTTTGGCCTCTTTGTACTTTTGGATACTGATTATCAAAAATACAAGCAACTTTTACTCTCTACTTGACTACATTTGTGGTATAGTATCTGTACTCTTTACTCCACTTCATTTGAATGGACATTTACAATGTGATATCGCCATCTGCAGGATTCTTGAAGACACTGGATGAAAATTCTGAGCTAAATACTCAAGAATATGAATTAGCGGTTGCACTTTTTTTTTTTTGCACAATTTGAGTTTGACTGAGACTGACTTTTAGTTTGTTTTTTTCTACAGGGTTTTTTCTGCTATTTTGAAACATTGAGGTGTTAAATTTCATTTCTATCTTCTTCTTTTTATCTTCTATCTTTCTTCTTTATCTTCTATCTTAATACATATTTTCTCGTTTTTCACATTTCTTGGTGTTTTTTGGGCCTACATTCGGTGCGAGTAAAATACTAATGTTCTTTTGCAATTGGATACTTTACAACTTTTACTTAAGTCTTCTTGTAATTGGTGACTTTTAATGAAGTGATTTTTACAGTAAGGTATCTGTACGAAGGATAAAATCATAAAAAGTGCTCCTTTTGCCCTGAAAATTACTTTTGGAGCATTGAAAGCAAAATAACAGGTCAAGTTGCAGAAGTGAAATGTCTCAGTAAAGTACAGAGTTTTTACAGTAAGATACTGTATTCAACTGTGTTTTTCAGGTGCTCTTCACACCTCTGTACTTTAGTTTGTAATACAAGACTGAAATGGTTGAGTTTGTCATCTACACGTCTGCAGTCGGACTGAGCGTGTTGGGACAGAGTCCGTCTCTTCGCTTCAGGCGTTTCCACTCTTGGCTTCCTTCTCCTTCACCTGCTTCTACAGAAGTTAGTTTGTCATTTTGGGGTTGGAGACGTGATTTCAATCGCTGCCTTTCACTGCATCTTTCTATCACTTTAATTAGAAAAGCAAATGATTCACTTGCTGGGGAAACTCTCGAGGAGGTTTTATAAAAGCCGTCCAGATGCTCGTCATCATCAAACAGTTCATTTTTTCAATCGCTTTTTCCGTTTCTGTGTCACAGAGAGCTGGTGCCAATCCTAGCATCTCTGAGCTTGAAGGGGTGTGAATGGAGATTAAAGCCAGTTGCAAACACACAGAATTTTACATTTTTCAGGAGATTTCAACGGCTAAAGTCTGTTTAAAAAAAGTCTCTTTTTCTGTCGTCATTAAATTACTATCAGAACAACTTCAACATTTTCCAGCTTTTCATAGTTTTAGTAAATCATTTGCCGACAATAGTCATTCAAGCCCAAAATGGCAGCATTCAGTGTATTTGTGCATTCAGTTTTGGGCAAAGCATTAAAATTTGTCAGACTTGGTCAGTATTCATAAGACAGCTGCACAGCATTTTTTTTTTCAGAACGTTTTTTTTTTTTTTTTTTTTTTACTGAAAGTATTCAGGAGCTACAACACCAGGTGCGTTACACATTTACTTGGATTTCTGCTGATAAAGCGACACAATGAGCTTTTCACTGGCCTGCAATGAAACAGTCGATCATTCCTGTGGAATTTTGTGTTTGACTTTTTAAGTCAATTTTGCACACAGATGAAATCACCACAAAGCGAACAAAGACACACTGTGGAAGGTCAAGGCTAGTGAGGTTCACTCCAACAGTTCACAATTATTATTATTATTATTATTATTATTATTATTAGTAGTAGTAGTAGTAGTAGTAGTAGTATTAGGTTTACAATAACAACCTTATTAGTTTTATTTAAAGTATAAGTAATTCACTTATTTCACTATTATGGTGTGTTGAAATGTCTCTAATATTATAAATAATGCTTATCATGATTATATAAATCAAAAAGCTTCACAATGTACAGCACTGAGTAAGTATGATTAAGTACAAATTATAATTACATGTCAATAGCATATGAATTCTGTTCCCCTTTTGTTTAACCCTTTGATCTTCCACCTCGGCATCTCTGTCCATTACTTCTGATTTGAGGGCTGGGAATTACGCCAGCGAAAGGGATGAGACACAAATCTCCGGCCGCACGCATGAGAGATTTTCACTAAACGGTTGATGATGAGTTTTAAAAACTACTGTATTTGCATGAGATACAGTGTTGATGCATCAAGACATCTCAATCTGATTTTGTAATCATACCAAATCTGATCACTTAAAAGCATAATCTCAAATCTGATCCGAGGAAACAAGGTTGTTATAATGGCGGTGGAGTTTCACTTTGAACCCAAGGAAGACCATGTAATCTACAGAGTTTTCACAAGCAAAGACTTTATGTTTAGTAGAGCGAAATATAAAAAAAAAAAAAACTAAACAAGCTATCCAGCAGAGATCAGAGAAGAAGATGGTTACTCGTCTCCAGCATAGTTTGGCTCTAATCCGACTGATGCTCTGCTTCTTCAAAGAAGATCAGATGAACGAACACGCGAAACATGACATGATATTCAATTCACATCATTTTCAAATGACGAAAATGTTGAAATTTTTTAAGACCAGAGAAAAAAAACATTTTTTGTATTAAACACACATAGCTTAACTAAAAACAGATTGCTGTAAAAAAAAAAAGTCACATAATTTAAACAGTAACTTGAAGTAAAAAAAAAAAGGAAGCATTCCAAAAAATTTAATGAAAACTAAAATGAAAACAACTAAGCATTTATTCGAACATTTAAGTCCTGATGACCTTGTCTGTGTGTTGACGGAATTTTCCCACCCACTGTGTTAACCCCTTAGTATTTGCAAAGGAAGTGTTTTAATTTATTATTTACAGAAAATTATGAGCACAATATTCAAGTAAGACGTGTCCTTTTTGCTAGGAAAAAAAAAGTAAATATTTGGTGGTAACATATGTAACATCTCCAACACTAAAAACTGTAAAAAAAAAATAATGCTAAATTTTTTACACTTATTGCGCTCATAATAGCTCAACTAGCAAATCAAATTATATATATATATATATACAGTATATATATAATTTCAGAGCTCATGTCTCTAGAGGTTAGCCTAAAAAAATAAAACCCTTCTTAAATCCTACCAGACTACTAACATAAAGGCGTACACAAACTCGTTTTGAGTAATTCGGCAATTAAATTCCACCTTTGTACTTCTTGATTTGTTGTAGCTATTTGTTGTACAGTAGTATTTGTTAGCTAGTAATTAGCTGTTTGTCCTTGCCTGTGAAGGAGAGAACTCTCCGGTTACGCTGTGCCATGTCTTAATCTTTTGTAGTAGAATTGCATGTTCAGGACGTCCAACATTTTTTTTTGGGATTGCGCACATTGCACAATGCACATATAAAAACACTGATGTGCCGCCATATTGTTTTTGCCGGGCTTGAAGGATTGTCGGCAAATAATTTGACATTTTTCTGATTGCGGTCTTGACACAAAGCGACTTCTACAAAGAGACTTTAGCTAAACAAAGAAAGATGTAAGTGTGAAGAAACGATCTAGCCTGACGTGTCCTTGGGTTTCTCCAGTGCTGATGAACTGTACAAATATCCCAAACATCCACGGAGGAACATTCTTCTACGGTGGCCAGACATCTCCAGTAAACATGTCCTGTCCTGATCACGTTCTCCACACAATATTTACGAGGGTGATGAAGACAGACAGATCAGCCAAGACTGGATTTCGGAATCATTCGGTGGCTTCCGGAAAACTTCCTGTTTGGAAACATCAACAGGATGAATCTGCTCACAAATTCCCTGCTTGGTCACATGGTTGCCATTCTATAGTGTGACACCGAGATAGCGCTAGCGGTGACGATCCAGACATTCCTCATTCACAGCCACCTGGTTGCTAGGCAACTGAGTTCCGTCGTCTCCAGCGCGAGACTCAGTGAAGATGATGTCTGAGTGTAGCACAACATTTCAATTATTGAACCGTGAGCGGAACTGCCTTTTTTTGGCAACGAGCCGTTATCAGCGGCGACGACGTTCCTGCGCACAGATATCGGCGCACATGAATGGTGTGTAAGGACTGGGAGCTGCACTCAGCACTCAGCACTCAGGCCTTCAGGAGCTTCTCTCTGACATTTCAATGGCTTCAGTAACTCTGATCGTTTTGACTGGAACTCTTGAAAAATAAACCCGCCAATTAGCCCGAAGCGCTCCATCACTAGCCAATCGATTCGCACTGGTTATTATTCTAATTACATTTCCAATTTGTTAGAGCAAGAGAGAGAGACAGACAAAGACAGAGTGAGAGAAAAAGAGAGAGAGAGAGAGAGACAGACAAAGACAGAGTGAGAGAGAGAGAGAGAGAGATTCTTCTGCGACTTAACCCTACCTCAACATTCAGTTCCTAAAAGAAAAATAAATGAGATTAATTTCTGCATGTTAAAATTTTAGTGTAGTTAATTTTATTCAATGCTTGGTTATAATGCAGTAAAATACATTATTTAATTAAAAATGAAATCTCCCTGCTCCTTATAGTCTCTCTAAGTATTTGTTTTACAGTTTGTATTGCTTGTACAGTAATTTACGTTCTTTCCTTTCTCCCTTTTTTCCCCTTCTTTCCTCTCTTCTTTTTTTTTGCTTCCTCCCTCGCTCCTTTCCTCCCTCTCACCCACCTTCGCTCCCTATCTTTCTTTCTTTCTTCTTCTTCATTCCCTCCTTTAGTTCTTTCCTACCTTACTTGCTTCTTTCCTTCCTCTTTTTATTTATTTTTTTATTTTACCTTCCCCATTTGTATCTCTCTTTTTTCTCCTTACATTCTCTCTCTCTTTCTTTTTTCAATTTTTTCTTTCTTTGTTCCCTTCCTTTTTTCTTTCTTTCCTTTCTCATTCCTTTCTTTTCTTTTTTTCTGTCTTTCTTTATCCCTTCCTTTACTACCTCCAATGTTCTCCCCTTTTTCTCTTTATCCCCTTGTCCTTCCATTCTTTCCTCCTTTCACTCCTTTCTTGTTTCTTTTCTTTCTTCATTCCCTCCCTTGTTTGTTTGTTTATCTTTCTTTCTTTCTTTCTTTCCCTTCTTTGTATCTCTCTTTCTTCACCCTGCATCTTTCTCCTTTCTCTCTCTCTATTTCTTTCCTTATTTCATTATTTCTACCAACCCTTACTCTTCTCTACCTTCTTTCTTTCAACCTTTCCTCACTCCTTTTTATTTATTTTTCCCCTGTCTATCTACTTTTTGTCCTTCCCTACATCTCATCTTTCTTCTTTCTTTCTCCCCTTTTAATTCCTTCTTTCCTCTCTTTCTTTCCCTTCCTCCTCTCTTTCTTCCATCCTTCTCAAGCCTTGCAAGTCTTGGTGTTTGTCTAGGCTTTTCGCAGGCGGGTTCACCTCTTACCTCAGAGGTCTCACCACACTAAGCTTTGCAAACAGCGAGAACACCTGGAGCCGTAGATCAAACAGTCGTAGTAGCTGCCGAGCTAGAAAAGAAACATCTTGTGAGAAGATGACGCTCACAACCATATTGAGTGGATTATCACGGGTGCCAGGGGGGTTTGCTTGAGGTCATTTTACAAAAACACTGACTCGACAATCAAGAGAATCATTTGGCAGTCCAGCGACTAAAACTGACCATTCAAATATTGCTGTAATAATATAATAGTTTTATGACGTTTGGCAGCTGTCGACAGATGTTGCATCTGTAAAAAAACAAACAAAATCTTTGTTTTGGTTTAAAAAGTGCTCATTCATTTGCTTAAACAAAATACCAACCTTAGTGAACATAAAAAGTCACATGCACATGTTGCACTAATACTACGTTTAAAAATAAAATTACCGTAAAACCTCTAATAGAACACCAGGGTTCTACTGTTCTACTAGAGGCGGCGTTCTATTAGAGGTAGATTCGATCAATGTTGCACTACCTCCCATTTGATTTGATTTGGTTAGTAAAATCTTTGTATGACACACACACACACAATTTTTTTTGTGTGTTTTTGCTGTTGAAATCTGTATGACACACACTTATAAAATGTGTTTTCGCTCTAGTCAGACACACACACACATTATTGTTTACTCTCAATTTTCACTTTACAGTAGAATGTCTAACAAACACACACACTTGTTTATTGTTGTCTCTCAGTCGCACATGGCGGCGTTGATAACGTCGTGTTGGCTTTAAACACATCCTGACATGTCCTTGATTTTCCTGTCATCCATCCGCGCTTTCACCAGTGTTTTGTCAGTTATGTCTTTTAGAGAATATCGGAGCAAATAAGCGGTGGAGACGCAGAGAAGAGCGCCTGCATGTGCGCTTTTACGACGTTAGCCAGCTTTGATCGCACACTGTGGAGCTCTGTGTTCGCGCTGAGCTTTTGATCTTTATAACATGTCGAGTCAACAGCCGTCTGGCCTTTCAGACCAACCCGAGCACGCACACACACACACACACACACACACACCGCAGCAGACACGCCGTATATTTTACCATCTTGGCAATAAAACGCCATCTCGCAGATTAAAAGTGCGCTCCTGGGGGCTTCTTATCATCAACGCCCGACGTTTCTGCGCAATAACCTTGAGAATTGAACAGAGTTGTAAAGACTACTTGAAAACCATACTTGAGTAAAACTATGGATAGAAGTCGTAAAGTATGCAGATTTTAGAAGAATTTGAGTATTTTACTTCCTCAGCATCCTGCAGATGGCGATATCACCTCGTCCGACCAAGAAGCGGTAGAAAAGATGCTTGTCGCGCACAATCACAATGTAACGATTAGCGATAAGTGTCCATTCAAATGTGCTGGAGTAAAGAGTACAGATGGTCAATCACAAATGTAGTCAAGTAGAGAGTAAAAGTTGCTTCTATTTTTGGTACAAGCAGCCACAATAATGCATAGTAAAGTATCAAAGTCCATTTACTTCATCACTACATTTTAAGAAACTATTTATTTTTTCTGTCTATTTCTTTTTTCCCGTCCCTATCTGGAGATCATCCCTCAAAACAAGAACCTTCAAAATATAGGTTCATGCAGAACGTCTACAAAATGTGGTCTTTTTTGGTTCAAGACACTAATTCTCGATTGAAGCGATTCTCGGACCTTTTTGAGCGTTTCAATGCATGGCATTAATCTTCGATCCACATGCGAGCCATCCAGCGGCCTGCAGAACATCTAAGCCTTGAATGCACAAGCCCAGAGATGTAAAATGACACTTGGAATGGTTTTAATCCTCCTCGAAGACAAACAGCAAACAGCATTTGGAGCCAATCGGATGGCGAGTATTGCTGTACAACCTCAGTCTTGACTTTGACCTATTTCGCCGCCACACTGAGCCGCTCTATAGATTAACGACACTGTCAGGACGAGCTTAGATTGAGTTTCCCGGTGGAGCGCCGCACTCGGGCTTCACGTGCGCACGGTTCATCGGGGCAACGCGTAACAAGCCGCTTCTTTCCATTCGCATCGCTCTCTTTTCCTTCTGACCCAAATAAATCTGAGAAAGGAAGCGCCGGGAAACTCGACATGTGCGGGTGGTTTAAACCTACAGGAAACCAGGAGATCAGTTCTTGATAAGTTAGTCTGGAAGTGGTAGTGTTATAATACTGTAGTTGTGTGAGTATAAGCACTCCGTTTTTGTTTGTTTTGTTTAATTCTAGACGCTCAAAACTTGCGGGTGCTTAAATATTTGTCTATTTTAAATGTGTGCAAAAAAATGAGCAAAAGAGTGCTTTACAAAAATAATACAATACTGTCCCTCGTTAAAAAAACACACAAAACAAACCTAACGTGACCATGTAAAATATCTAACTTCAATGAACCAAGCTACAATAAAAGTAAATGGAAATAGGTCTTATACACATTTTGAAAAATTTAAACTTGCAAAAAAAGTTCAATTTTTCAACTTTTGCTAATTTGCCTGTTATATTCTGTGAAGCAGTTGTTTACTGTAAATGCTAAAAGGAATGAAAAATGCAAGTATTAATAATGTGTGCAATTGCAGTGTCTTTTCTTCTGTTCCTCCTTTGTTACTCTCGCTGGAATGATTGTCACTTTATTTTCATGGCCACAAAACAATTCACCCACTCGTTTCAGTATTTCTGACTTTAGCTTTATCGCAAAACCTTGAAAACGTTAGGATGAGAGATAATTTGATTAGATAACAATAATGGCATATTTCAAGTGTTTGTTTCTGTATTATTATTGTTAAAAAATTACAGGTCTTTTTAATATAAGGTATTTACGCGAATATAAGCACCCCCTTATTTCGCATTTTCGAGGCTCAAAATCTTGGGGAGATTGGGAATGTTTTAAGTCAGGAAAAATCACAAATAAACATAAACATGTTGTGTTTATGCAGCGGCGCGTGTGTGCGTCTTTAAATAATGTGTAGGCAGACGTGTATATAGAAAGCTTTTATTGGCTCAATGACAGAAATAAAGAAACATTACTCCATCCGCAACACTTAATAAGGACAAAGTAACACTGGAGGAAGTACGATTAAACTAAATACTGTCATTAATATTTGTACAGACAGACCATATTCGATCCGGTTGGTCCCCGCTAACGGCTAACAGCTAGCGCCTGAAAACGACTCCAGCACACAAACACTTCAGAGCAAAAAGAAAACAGTTCAAAACGAAGAACAGCGAAGTCAAACACAATCAAATCGCTCTGTCTGAATAAATCAGTCTGTGAAAGTTAAAAGTTTAACTAAGAGAAACGTGTAAATAGGTTTGTAAATACGGTGTCCCTACTACACGGATTGTCAGCTATTGCGGTCAGGCTTGGGACATATCTACCACAATAAACGAGGGTTCACTGTGGTATTTTATAATTTTATAAGAAAAAAATATTGTAATTTAACCAGAATTTTTTTTTTTTTTAAATAAAATTGAAAATTTTATCTAAAATAAAAACTTTATTTAATTAAATTTTTTATTTACGCCTGAAAAATCAGGAGGATGTTTATATTCGCATACATACGGTTTATGGATATTCGGGAGATTTTGCATTTTAAGACGTTTTAATGCAAAGTGGAGGAGCAG
Source organism: Paedocypris sp. Pulau Singkep (assembly GCA_017309775.1). NCBI lineage: Eukaryota > Metazoa > Chordata > Actinopteri > Cypriniformes > Paedocypris > Paedocypris sp. Pulau Singkep. The sequence continues at coordinate 823,239 of MU204413.1, forward strand.
GAGCAAACGTTTCCCGCTCATACTATTACAGCAGGTTTGATAAAAGCTCAATCGCAGGTTTTATTGGGATGTTGGCATCACTGCTCAGATGACTCGCTCCCAAAGGAAGCCATTAAAGTCGTGCATTAGGACACTTACTTCCATTAACCGGCTTCTCGGGAAAGTGACACGAGATACCTGGAAGACAAACCTGGGGATATTTCAGAACATTAGTGCATTAGGTTCCTCTGCTAATAATGAAAGATAAGTGTCCCCCAGGCCTTCCTCTCTTTCTACAGAACAACCGCTCTCTCACTCTTTCCCTGCCCTCTCTTACTCTTGCCCCCCCTCCCCTTCATCTCTCTCTCTCTCTCTCTCTCTCTCTCTACCTCTCTCTACCCCTTCATATCTTGCTCTCTCTCACCCTCTTACTCTCACTCTCTCCACCCTTCCATCTCTCTCCCTCTTCTCCTTCATCTCTCTCTCTCTTTCCCTCTCTCTACCTCCATCTCTCCCTCTCTCTCTCTCTCACTCTCACTCTTCCCTTTCATCTTGCACTCTCTCTTCCTCTCCATCTCTCTCTCCATCTTTCTCTTTCTCCCTCTCTCTTCACCTCTCTCTTCACCTTTCTCTCTCACTCTCTCTCTCTCTCTCTCTCTCTCTTCATCTCTCTCTTTCCCTCTCTCTCCATCTATCACTCTCTCCACCTTCCTCTCCCTCTCTTCATCTCCCTCTTTATTTTCTCTCTCTCTCTCTCTCTCTCACTGTTGATGTGTGTCACACGCTTAGTAAAGTCAACAAGTGTGAGCTATTGATATCAATGCCTTGCCAAAATGGCTTTGTTTATGAAGCGCTTGGACTACCCTCGCTCTTAAACTCATGAAGGTCGGACGTACATAATTTCACTCAATTTTTCAACAATGGCCACAAAAGCCAAGCAGCTTCTCTAATGCAACTAGTTCCACAAAACCACGACACCAATCCAACGATGAAAGTGACACCGGCTCAAGCGGCTTTGCTCGGGTCAGTAAGCAACTGCCCAGCAACAAACCAGTACTGGCGGTCATGTGACCTGGGTATGCTGGGGAAAAGTCGTCTTAAATTGCTTTTAGTGAGGACAACGGTTTGTTAGTAAAAACAGCGTCCAGTGAATCTGCAGTGTGTTATTAAAGCATTTCATGGGTGTTTGAGCAGAGTAAAGTGGCCGCGTGGCGAATTGATCAGCCTCCCCGCTTCTCTTCATCATGCTAAGCTAAGCGCTCAGTGGCTCGATAATCGCCTGAAGCGTGTGCTCTTTAAACACTGCGTCAAGAAACGCGGCCACTGTAAAAACACGTGACAGTAGAAAAAAAGCATGTAATGACTTTAACAAATATCTTCTGACAATATTCAGCGGCCAGGCCGTTTTTCCAAATGATTTTAACAGGGATAAAGGGAAGAAATTAACCAACACGTTGAGTAAAGGAATCGTTTTTCACTCTTTGAAGAAGAAAGAGCGAAGAAGAAAGAACGGAAAAATGGAAGAGAGACGCCTATAAAGGTGCGATGGGAAGCAGATGTGTCTGTCTTGCAGAAAGAAAGGGGGATGGATATAGAATGGAAACCACAAGAACAAATATTGATCATTTGAGTTAAACAAAATAGAGATACAATTTAGAATATGAACATATATTTTTCTTAGTTTTCGATTGTCAAACTTCACACGCACTGAACAGTACTTTTAAAGTTGTTGCTCACATAAATGTTCAACAACATTTATTAAAGTGTTATTTAAATCAATAGTCTTTATTAAATACCTTAATTTAAAAATAAATGTATAAAATTATAAATAAATAAATCTCAAATTATTAAGTGAAAGTTCACAAATTAAAGTTAGAAATTCGGAAAATTGAGTCTGTGCGACATCTAGCGGCTAAAAACGCAACAACAGAACGCTTTTCTGGCGATTGGCGGGTTGTTGTTTTTTTATTATTATTAGACGATTTATTTATATACAATATTTACATTTAACAGTATTTGTTCCGTGCACCAGTTCGACGTTTTTGAAATTCTATTTTAAATAATATATTATTTTAGGTGCATTCATGTGGGAGTGTTCGGTCACGCTCGTGCCCGCGGGCAGAGATTTCTGAAAGTGCGGGGAATCAACGTGTCTTAATCTCTGTAGATGTTCCCTGATCGCACTTCACAGGATTCCTCAGCAGGGTGTGTGTGTGTGCGTGTGTGTGTGTGTGTGTGTGTGTGTGTGTGTGTGTGTGTGTGTGCGTGTGCGTGTGCGTGTGCGTGTGTGTGTGTGTGTGTTACAAATGTCATATCTAATCATCTTAAGTAGAAAATCTTTTCTTGGCACAGTTTGCAGTTCGCCTTTTTATACTAGCCCACATTTTCTGAAATAATTCGATTCATTGCTGTGATGCCTTTTCAATATTCTTTTGTTTTAAAAAATAACCCAATTTTTTTTACATTTAAGAAATCTGTGTTTAATAATAATAATAATAATAATAATAATGTATTATTATTACTATTATTATGAATAATAATAATAATAATAATAATAATAATAATAATAATAATAATGTCAAATTTATTCTGCATTTTATTGAAGAAAAAAACTACAAACAGTGACATCTAGCGGTCACATGTTAATTGTTATTGAGGATGTCAAGAGAATCGTTGTAATAGATATACGGTAGTAAACTAGCTAAATGAACGAACTAATAATGAATTAGGACAAAACAGTTAACTATTTGGAATAAACGGTAACTATATGGAATTTAAACTATAAAATAAATGATGCGCAATTTAAACGTGCAGGGTGCATCGTTCATATGTGAAATATGCAATTGATTTAAAAAATGCTTTGTTCTGGGCATCAGGCGGCGGAATGCATGTTTTTTATTAACACTTTTTATGAGCGTTAGTTTATAAAAGTATTAAAACTAAAATGCTTCTTATATTTTCAGAATGGTTTGGGGGGAAAAAACCCCGATATGCATCATTCCCGCAGCGCTGAGAAAAGTAACGCCTGTCACGTTTTACCTTTTGGGACTTTTATTATATAAAACAAGAGCAGCATTATCAACCGTGTCCTTGATATTTAAATCAAATTGCAATTTGTTTCCAGCTCTTTACGCTTGCATAATGTTAATCACGAGGTTTATAAAACAAATCTCGTCGTCTCAGAGAAACAAACCCCGCCTCGCGCAGTTGTTGCCGAACTTTTATCCCACTTTGTTTTTCACTTGGCAAGTTTGAGGAAAGTCGCAGCTTCTCTGTCTGAATTTCGCTTCTTTTGCTCCCGTGTGTCAAACCTCGGAGAAAATGCCCGAACACGACCGGAATCATGACTTAATCTTCTACGTTAACGGAAAAAAGGTGATTAGTTTAATACGAATTCACGCAACGTTGTTGCACATGCGTAATTGTAATTTGATATATAGTACTGTAGTATCATCTATGTGTTTATTCTAACCCAGTTTATTCGTTTCTCTCGTGCATCAGAATTGCACGAAATCAGAAAACATTTTGAACTTGTAAATGTATTTTGCATAATTGTTTTGTTAGAAAACCATTACTTTTGTTTTCGTTTATATATATAATTACTTGTACTGTATATTGTTATTTCCAGATGACGGAAAAAAACCCGGAGCCCGAAATGATGTTGCTGTCTTATCTGAGGAACAAACGTACTTTCAAACTTCTTTTACATAATCTATACGCAAATTCTCAAATTAAAGTGTGTTTATTTTTGTTTTGGAATTGTTTGTATTATTATTACGTTTTTTCACAAGCATACTTATAGATTTGTTATTACTACATTTGTGAGTTTGATTTTAATGCTACTAGCTTGGCAAATAACATCATATGCAATAGTTTGTGTGTGTGTGTGTGTAGGTGTGTGTGTGTGTGTGTGTGTGTGTGTGTGTGTGTGTGTGTGTGTGTGTGTGCGTGTGTGCGTGTGTACACAGCTAAATATTTTAAAATTAAGCACTGCTGCAGAACTCAACATCAGACTCATTATTTGATTTGGAACTTGGATCATTAGATTAGATCTGTATTGAGATGTATAGTCTTTATTAATGGCACAAGGGGAAATGTCCGTGTCATGCGTCTGTGTGTTTAAGTGCGATTAACCGGCACAAAGAACGGCTGTGGCGGAGGCGGCTGCGGAGCGTGTACTGTCATGGTGTCCAGATACGACCCTCAAAGCAAGAGCATCAAGTATCCTTCTATTCAACTCCTCTCAATAATGTCATTGGAGTGTTTTGTTTTCTTAATATTTAGGCTAAACGTCCCAAGATACAATACAATGCTGCACTAAATCAAAGCATAGTACTGTGCCCAAGACCGTACTAGTTTTCCGTCTGCTGCTTAGTATTATCCATTTACATTTCCTCAAATGGCGTGAATAATTTCCTTCACCGGGCAGTCATTACTCAGTCAACGCTTGTTTGCTTCCACTAGTGCAGCTTCACGGATCAGCCGTGACGACTGTGGAAGGCATCGGAAGCACCAAGACCAAATTACACCCCGTCCAGGTAAAAGATTCCGCGTGTGATCTTACGAAACGCAGTGATTTGTCTGACGAGAGTGTTTTTCCTTATGCTGATCAGGAGCGCGTAGCGAAAGCTCACGGGTCTCAGTGTGGCTTCTGCACTCCGGGAATGGTGATGTCCATGTACACATTGCTGAGAAGCAAACCAACGCCTTCCCTGGAAGACATTACGGACAATCTGGCTGGTACCGTATTTACTCGCTTATAAGTCGACCCCCACACTTCAGCTGTGAGACTGTGGGATTCTGTCTAGACCTCCTTATAAGTCGGGGGAAAGAAATGAGAAATGAGTAGAAACCTAATGTTGGGTTTCATATCAAGTCAGTTTAGGTTATTTGGGGCGTTCTCTCGTTTCAGGTAATTTGTGCAGGTGCACGGGATACCGACCGATCATTGACGGATTCAGGACCTTCTGCGAGGTGAAGCGTGAAGACGACTGTGGGATTCGTCTGGCATGACCTGCTCGCCGCTGTCGATTTGTTCCGAGTGCCTCAGATGTTCTCGATCCTCAGCGTGACTAAGTTCCTAATGCGTCTCAGAGTCGCCCGTGTGTGTTGGTGCAAAGTGTGACGTTATTAGCCGTTTTATACGTTTCGCTCGGTCAGTGCGGTCGGCGCTGAACATCGATTGCGATTGCTTTACAATGTGACGTCTGTTTCGTTTCACAAATACCACCATGTGTCTCGGGGGTGAGGTGGGGTGGGAGGGATTCCGTGAACTCAGAAATAGCTCCGTGAAAGCTATTTTTTTAAGACGGAAATGCCTTTTATCTGTTGTTTAGAGTGAAAACTGCTGTCGAGTAAACGGCGCAGAGTGTTGCATGTCCAGTGGAGAAGATGGCGAGGAGAACGTCTGCAAAGTGAGTGAAGTTTTACTGCTCTCACCTTTGTTCTGTTTGGTTGGTCGTTGAGTAGAGCCGATCTTTGCCTCGTCATAAAGTGTGCAGTCAGATGACGTGGAATTGAATATGTGCTTGCTCGTGCAGTTTAGATGGAGATCGGTGTCTTTTTAGGTTGAAGCTGGACTTTTTAACAAGGATGAGCTGCTTCCGCTGGATCCCACGCAGGATCTCATCTTCCCTCCTGAGCTCATAGTTAGTCCATCGCTTTCTCGTATATTTCATTGAGTTCAGTAAGAAAGCTGAAGTATCTCGTCATTTTTCCATGTTCTCTTTAGAGAATGGCTGAGAATCGGGACCAAGCCACTGTGAGGTTTTGCGGGGAGAGAATGACCTGGATCTTCCCGGGAACTCTGGAGGAGTTGCTCCAGCTGAAGGCCGATTACCCACAAGCTCCGCTTGTCATGGGCAACACCAACATAGGTTAATAAAACAGTGACTGGAACTATATGTGTATAGGTGTACACACACACACACACACACACACACACACAAGGCTGGTTAAACAAATTACATGGGAGGTGATGTGTTAATCAATGAGCCTATCAATCTGCCTAGAAGATTATATTACCATAGTACCATAGTAACGCGAGCATAAGCAATTTTTTTAATTGTAGACTATAATAAACAATATATGTAGCGAAAGAATAAATACGTATGTGTGTATATATATATAACGCAAAAATAAGCACGCTCTTTTTTCATATCTATTATGACTATATCATACTATATATATACTGTATATATATATATATATTAATAAAATTAATTTTTTAGCCAGAATGTAATGGCCTTTTGAAATTATTTTTGTCTTTTTTTTGTGGCTGAAAAATTAGGGGGGGGGGTGCTTTTGTTTGCTTAAATACGGTATATATCATGATATTGAGATTGTATGTGGTTTTTGTTATTTCTGATATGTGGGAACGTTTACTAGCTGCATACATATGACTTTTTTTTTAGGTCACGGTCTTTATCTGTGTTTGTTTGTGTGTGTGTGTGTGTGTGTGTGTGTGTGTGTGTGTGTGTGTGTGAGTGAGTGACATCATTTTTTTTTTTTTTTTTTTTTTTTTACCAGGTTTGGACATGAAGTTCAAGGGCGTCTTCCATCCAGTTGTTATAAGCCCTTTAAGAGTAGCAGAGTTATTCCAGGTGACGCGGAAGCCAGAAGGTGTGTGAGAGCAGTTTATCCCAGCTGGTGTAGAAACATCTCCCAAACGCTGACTCTGTTTATACTTCTTCTATACTCCTGCCGTGTATTGTGCACATTTCTAGGTGTGTGTGTGGGAGCCGGATGCAGCATGACTGTCCTGAAGGCCGTGATGGAGAGAAGCATTGAGGATTTCCCTGCGGAGAACACGCAGATGTTCAGGGCTCTGCTGCAGCAGGTCGCTCTGGTGGGTGGACAGCAGATCCGCAACGTGGCGGTAAGAGTTTCTCCACTTCCTCCTGCCCGTCTTCAGCTCTTCTGCCACTTCCTCCTGCCCGTCTTCAGCTCTTCACTGTTCCATCTGCTGCCGCTTCCTCCTGCCCGTCTTCAGCTCTTCACTGTTCCATCTGCTGCCGCTTCCTCCTGCCCGTCTTCAGCTCTTCGCTGTTCCATCTGCTGCCACTTCCTCCTGCCCGTCTTCAGGGCTTAATAGCAGCTTTTCTCTGCAGACTTTGGGCGGCAACATTGCGAGCGCTTATCCCAACTCTGACCTGACCCCCGTGCTGGCTGCTGGGAGATGCACTCTAGTGGCTCTTTCCCAGAGTAAGTTTACCTGTTTAGATCTGGATGGATGGAGGGATGGATTTATGATTAGGCTAAAGATGAATCGATGGATGGAATAATGAAGAGGCAGAGTCTTAAGATAGATGGTTGGATGGGTGCGTGGACCCACGGACGGACCGATTAATCAATAGGCTGAGTATATACGTTTATGTGTGGATGAACGGATGGATAAATGAATAGACGGAGTCTAAAGGTGTTTAGATTGATGGACGGATTAGTGAATGGACAGAATAGTATAAAAATGGTCTAAAAATGAATAGTCTAAAAATGGATAGATGGATAAATTGATGGACGGAATAATGATGAATAGACTGAGTCTTAAGACAGATGGTGGGCTGGATGGATGGACGGATTATTGAACATGCTGAGTCTAAAGAAGTTTGAATTTCAACTTTGAATTGTCCCGTAAAGCAGCATCTCATGCAAATCATCTCTCACACATCTTCTGAGAGAGATAGAGAGCGAGATAGAGATGGTGAGACTCTGAGTTAGTAAGAGAAAGTGAGAGAGAGAGAACTGTAATGAATGAACTTCTACAAAATATTCCAAGAATTACCTCAAATATCCTTAGAAATATCTCTGTAAATAAATAGGAAATCCATTCGTCTTTAAAAATTCTATGCTCTTTATCTACTTTTCTCCATTATACATTTTGGCTATTGAGGTTGTAGCGGAGAGGTAGAGACCAAGTGATACGCCATTCTACTCTGATGAAAACAGTGCGCCCCTTAGTGGATAAACCATGACTTGCAGCTATTTAAAAATACTAATTCCAAGCCTTTTATGCATTTGTTTCAAATTATTTTCACTTTCAAATTAGAGATCAGTGTCAAATTATTTTGCGGGCCTGACCAAACCTCCTTGGGGGCAGGATCCATGTTTTAGTAAAAACCTGTTCATGAATCAAAACCGCTAATTGTGTCCTATATTATTCCAGAGGAACGAAGGAGAGTGACCATCAATAAAGACTTCTTCCCGGGATTCGCCAGGACGACACTGAAACCGGAAGAGATAGTTCTGTCTGTTTTCATCCCAGCTTCAAGACAGGTCTAAATGCAGCAGGTTCCAGATGCAGCGAAAACGATAACGTTGCATCATCCGTGGAACTCTTGTCTTCTTCTTGTCCAGGACGAGATCATCCGCGCGTTCCGACACGCTCCGCGCAAGGAGAACGCGTTAGCGACCGTGAATGCCGGCATGCGTGTTTGCTTCAGCGCAGACTCCAGCGTGGTGAAGGACATCAGCATTTACTATGGAGGAGTGGGGCCTTCCATACTCAGCGCTGACCGAGTCTGCCAACAGATTTTAGGACGGTACACACACAATTCTTCCTGTTGCGTTGATGTGTCTGATGCATTATGGGCAGTGTTGGGTGTAATTAAAACACTACAGTACAGTAATAAGCCATTTAATGTTAAGCCCCCCCCCCCCAGGATGAATAAAGTTTTTTTTTTTTTTTTTTTTTTTTGAATCTTGCAAAAAAAATTCTTTTTCACTGAAAAGTAATGTAACAATACTGTTCATTTTAGGCATTTTAATTACATTTATTATGTACTTGAGTTACATTTTAAAATAATTAAACTCGTTGAATGTCATGATAAAAAAATTTTTTTAATGTATTTTCTTGTGGCAAGTTTAATTTGTCGCTTTACAATCGCTCAATTTTGCTACTGTTTGCGATTGTCGGATTTACAGTGGAGACGTCGGACTCGGCTGCAGCTATTGGCTGTTTCACGAAATGGCGATATTCACGTCATTTCACTGTTCTGAAATAATCAGTAAAAGAACTTTAAAATAATATGTGAGCCGTGTCCTACAGAGAAACACTTCCTGTAGAATTGCCGTCTTGCCTAAAAGAAGTTTACATTTTCTACTAATAGATCTACTTTGTAGGTTAAGATCGTAATACAGATGACTTGGAAAGCTAAAATGCTCAACTATTTCATGTTTTTCTGTTTTCTATTTCATGTTTAAGTTACTTTGCAGACACGGTGATTAGAAAAATATTTTAATTGCAAGTTGATAGTTAATTATTGATGTTTAAGTTACTTTTCAGAAACAGTAATTAGAAACTTATTTTAATTGCAAATTTATAAATGTTCTTATTGAGTATTTAAGTTACTTTTCAGACACATTGAATAGAAAGTTTTTTTTTTTTATTACAAATTGATAGTAACTTATTGAGTATTAAAGTTACTTTTCAGACACAGTAATTAGAAAAGTATTTTAATTAAAAAGTCAATAAGTAACTTTATCAATTTGTAAGTTATTTTTCCAATACAGTAATTATAAAAGTATCTTAATTACAAATTGATAAAGTAATTACTAATTAGTTACTTTTTAAAAAGTAACTAACCCAACAGCGATAATGGGTAACACTTTTTTTTATGGGTACCACTTTTGATGTGTTTTTTTAGGCCCTGGAATGAGTCGACGTTAGCAGATGCTTACAGGACACTGGCTGAGGACGTCCGTCTCGAACCATCGGCTGTCGGTGGAAAAGCAGAGTTCCGCAGATCTCTGACCTTGAGCTTGCTCTTCAAGTTCTACCTGCTTGTCCTTCAACACCTGAAGGAGAAGGTTGGAAGGACATCAAGGATCAGCATCGTCCTGATAAAGTTGTTGATGGCGCCTTTTGTGTGCTTTAATAGGACGTCACACAGATTGATATTCCACGTGAGGTTGAAAGTGCCATTAGACCCCTTCCCAAAGTCATTCAGCCCGGATGCCAGGAGTTTCAGGTTTATCATAGTTTTATTGTTTTTTAATACTGAATACATTTATTAAATATAGTATATAATATATAAAGTAGATACGTATATGAAAGTGTGCACGCGCGCTGTGTGGTCATGGATTGAAATCAATGCAGTGAAATAAATGAATGTATGATTTTGTCCAGCCTTGCATTTATTTATTTATCCGTTTTGAACACAATTTGTAAAGAAAAAGCCTTTGTAATTAAAATGTTTTATTATGTGAACATTGTAACAATTTTTTATGTGTTTATGTATTTTAAATTATTACATAATTATTACACTATTACAAAATTAGCGATCAGCATAAGTTAGGCTAAATGTGCCAATGTGTTGTCAAATGCGCATCGTATCTGTTGTCAGTTTTTCATTGTATAACACAGAATGTGGCAGAGAGTCAGTCGGGTCAAGACTGGGTGGGACGTCCCGTCATGCATCGCACAGCGTTGAGTCAGGCCACGGGAGAAGCCGTGTATTGTGACGATCTTCCGCACGTCGATGGCGAATTGTTCCTGGTAGTTGTGACCAGCACGAGACCACATGCTAAGATCACGTAAGAAATGTTACACAGGAACAATCGTCATATCTGTTATTATTATTTGTGCTGTTTTATTCAAATGGTGAGTTGTTGTCCCGTTCCAGCCACATTGATGTTACTGATGCTCTGAAGCTCCCCGGTGTGGTGGACGTGGTCACTGCCAGAGATATCCCGGGGAAAAAGTTCCGGACGTTCACAGGAATTAACGAAGGACTCCTGGCTGAAGATGAGGTTTTCAGTTTGCCGGATAATGAACAATGACTTTTGTTTTTATATTCTTTAACTCTCCTATTATGTTCTTTTCAAAGGAGCATCAATAATCTTCAAAAGCGTTCAATGTCAATTTGACCCGGGGGCCTTTTATTATGAATATAAGTGTCTGAAACCAAAAAGTTCCACAAAACAGTGTGTGTGTGTGTGTGTGTGTGAGTCTGAGTCAACGGTGTATTATGTCTCATTGTTGTAAAGAAAGAACTAGTATTTGATCTTTCGGACTCTTTTTAGCTTCCATTTTGCCTGAAGGGTCAAACTGACCCGAACATTATCATTGTAACACAAACATGTAGCTGATGTTACAAATATGTCAACTGGACCATTTTTGCTTATATGTATTCTTATATAAGTATTTTTAAACTTTTATCACGGGTCAATTTGACTTGAGCCGCATCTTTGTAACATAATCATGTAGTGTGGTGTTAAAATGTCAACTGAATCGTTATATATATATACTGTAAAACATTTTTTATTATAAATACACCAAATAAGCCAAGCATGTGAAGTTTCAAAGTAACTTCACTTTTTATTTTTAATAAAAATAAGTATTTTTAAAATATTTATAAACTTTGAAAACGGATCAATTTGAGCCGAACATTATAGGAGGGTTAACACTATTAACCAGCGCTGGTTGGTTCTCAGGTGACTTGCGTGGGTCACATGGTTTGTGCGCTAGTGGGAGATTCCAAAGAACATGCTAAACGTGGAGCGGCCGCGGTCAAGATCAGCTATGAAGACGTCCAGGATGCCATCTTCACTGTGGAGGTGAAGAGCGGATAACAGGGCTACAATCTCTCATCTTGTACACTTTGCTTTCGTAAAGACATTGTGAAATTCTTTTTACTCTTTATATTCACTTTCTACTTAAGGAAGCCATAGAGACGCAGTCGTTCTTCCCACCTAAGAGAAACCTTGAGAGAGGAGATGTTGAACAGGCTCTAGGAGACGCGGAGCAGGTTTATGAAGGTGTGATTGAAGCCGTTATCCATTTCTCATCCACACACACACACACACACACACACACTGTGATCCTGATCCACAAGTGCCTTGTGCTTTTTCCCAGGAGAGATCCGGATTGGTGGGCAGGATCATTTTTACTTGGAAACCCAGAGTTTCTTGGTGGTTCCAGTTGGGGAAGAAAAGGAAATGAAGGTTTACTTGTCTACTCAGCATCCTACCTTCACGCAGGTGTGTCTGTCCATATGTGTGTTTAAAAAAAAGATGTACAGTACGTGTAATAAACAGTAAATTTGAATTTATTCATAGCATTTCTGGCAAGTTCTGACTTGTTACATTTGCAGATTTTAGTTTTCAATTTAGTATTTAATTCGCACTGTATTAGTATTTATTTGTATTTAAACGTGCATTCAAAATGAAAAAAACTGTTATACCAAAAGAGGATTTAACATGGTACTTTCTTTTTTATTTGAATATTTGAATTTAACTATTTGTATAAAAATTGTATACAAAAATCTATATTTGCTTTTTTGTTTTAAAATATCAGACACCTTTTTTAAAATTACACTTGATTATATTTCCTTGTTTATACTTTTTGGCTTATGCTTGTGGAAAGTTCTACGGCTTAAAAACGAAATATTTATTTACACTTGATATTTTTGGCAGTAATCTGGTTCCACTTTTTGGTTTCCCTGTACCACTTCATTCAGGGACTGGTGCCAAGCAAGGACAATGGATCAAAAAGATTAAAAAACAAATATATATGACCTATATACATGTATATGTAATATATATTATATAGCTTTATTGTACATTTGAACAAAAGTGCGACAATAAGAAATTTTCATCACCTTGAAAATCCAATAATCAAATAATCAACTACAGCAAAAATGTGCTTTCTGCTCGTCTCTTTTAGTATTTGCCCTTTCATCTTGTTGCCGATTTTAAGTCAGGACTGGTTTCACATGAATTCAGAATGTGCTGGTTGTATGACTGATTTTGGGCCTGTACAGTGAACTCTTCATACACGTATGTCTTCTGCAGGAGTCAGTTGCCGAGACGTTGGGAATCCCTTCCAATCGAGTGTCGTGCCACGTTAAACGCCTCGGCGGAGCTTTTGGAGGCAAAGTCACTAAAACTGCCATCTTGGCTTCCATCACTGCTGTTGCTGCTTGGAAGTCGGTTCTTTTTTTATTAGTCATGTTTTTATTTTGTCAGAAATAGACGAGCATTTTTCCTCACAATTTCCAGGACCGGACGGCCAGTGCGCTGCGTCTTGGAGCGAGGAGAGGACATGCTGATCACTGGAGGGCGCCACCCGGTGTTGGGAAAGTATAAGGTTAATCGTCTGTCCAGATCCTTATTGCATATGTTTTTAGGCCCTAACATTTTGCTCGTGACAGGTCGGATTTACAAAAAGTGGGAAAATAACAGCTGCGGATTTCCATTACTATGCCAATTCTGGGAACACGGCAGACGAGTCTGTCCTGGTAAGATGAGCTGACTTCATGCTGGAGATAATAATATTATCATATATTTAATATTAATAATATTAAATTATTCGTCGTTATTTATTCGTCGTTATTATTCGTCGTTATTCGTCGTATAATATCAACACTTCTGTTAGAAAATCCAGCTTCAACAATATATATATATATATATATATATATATATATATATATATATATATATTATTTTTTTATTTTTTTTATTTTTTTTTTTTTTTTTTTTTTTTTTCTAACAGAAGAGTTGATATTTAAAACACCATTTCATATAATTAATTTTTTCATTTTTTTTTGGTAGAAAAAAGTGTTTAGTGTTTTGTAGAAATGAGTGTTTTAGTGTAAAAATATTTTATTTTTTTATTGAAGCATGTTAAATATTCGTCAACCTCCGAGAAGCCTGTCTGAATGCGTCTTTTTTTTTTTTCATTTCTTTTTTTGGAAATCAAAATATGGTCGCCCTATGAAACGTAGTATGACTTCAGGTGCGTTGTTTCTCTTTTCTCCAGGTCATCGAGAAGATCCTCCTCCATCTTGATAATGCATATAACATTCCTAACCTCCGCGGCTTTTCAATGGCCTGCAAGACCAACCTGCCCTCCAACACGGCATTCCGAGGCTTTGGTGTGCCCCAGTGCATGCTGGTTATTGAGAGCATGATCAGTGATGTTGCCCTCAAACTTGGACGTTCTCCTGAAGAGGTCTGTCAACCCTAAAAAAGGCCAAAATTATATGATCCGTCTTTGATTGTCACACAAAAGTTCTCTGTCGTCACTGTTTGAGCCTATATATAAGAATTGTTTTTTTTTTTTTTGGTTGTTTTTTTTTGTTCCAGATTAGGGAGGTAAACATGTACAGGGATGTTTCTCTTACTCACTACAAGATGGAGTTTGACCCGGAGAATCTGGTCCGCTGCTGGAACGAGTGCAAGGAAAAGTCTGATTTTACGAGCCGACAACAGGCCATCAGCCTCTACAACCAGAAGAATCGCTTTAAGAAGAGAGGAATTGCCATGATTCCCATCAAATATGGCATCGGGTTTGCTGAAGCATTCCTCAATCAGGTTACTACCTAGTGTTTGTATAGTACTTTATATCATAAACCGTATTTACGCGAATATAAGCACCTCCCGGATTTTTCAGGGAGTAAAATGTTAAAAAAAACATAATTTTACTTCTCTTAAAAATACTTATTTCCCTTCGTTTAACAAACCTCACTTGTGAGTCGTATCACTTCAGTGTGGTTTTACTTGTAATAAATAATAATAAATAAAAAATAAAAATAAACTAGTAAAGTAACTCTAGACATTACATGTTTCTAAATGAAGTATATCTCCAGATGTGAAAATTAACTCGTTTTGTCTTGTTTTTTTTGAAGGCGGCAGCTCTTGTGCACGTTTACGGGGACGGATCAGTTCTCGTGAGCCATGGTGGTACCGAAATGGGTCAAGGAATTCACACAAAAATCCAACAGGTCTTCTACCCTTCCACCGTGTCTTTTCTCTGGTTTTTACTCTGTTCTCACAGGTAGCGAGTCGAGAGCTGAAGATCCCTGCTTCTCTCATCCACATCTCCGAGACCACCACACAGTGTGTGCCCAACACCTGCCCGTCCGCAGCATCCTTTGGTACCGATGCCAACGGAATGGCTGTGCAGGTGAAGAATCGGTGCTAGACACTGTGTATGACATGGCAGGATATGTTGGCGCAGTAGTGGCCTAGCGCTGAGCCCGATCTGCTCTTTCTGTGAATCTACAAAAGTGTCTCCCTAATCATTGTTTTTCAATATGAATTTAAATATTATTTCCTAATCAGAATTGTTTTAGTTGGAGATGTATTTTCGATACGTTTAAACTAGGGCTGTCAAAGTTAACGTGTTAATGCATGCGATCAATTTTAAATGTTAAATTGCGTCAATTATTTTTAATCGAGCTTTACAGGCGCACTTCATTTTCAACTGCATATAACTTGCTTGTCAGAATACTCGGTCGAAGCAAATCTTTGCTAAAAAAGCCGCCGCTTTACATTCATACAGATTAGATAAACAGACAATATTGTAATTACTTACACTTACATTTAAAAACAGACATTCTAAGCTTTATGTAGACATACTGTACGTTTCATGATGGTGATAAGCATTTAAGTTACACTAATTTATTAAGTTACAGTTCGTTTTCGGCTGACAAAGAGAAAGCAAAACACACTTCGCGCTTTAGTTTTATTATTATTTTTATTATTTTTTTTCATTTTTTTTTTTTTTTTTTTTTACAAAAAACACAACTTCCTGTTTTTATTAAGAGTGTAACCTAAAAAAAAATAGGTACTTCAAAGTTTCACCTGATGTATAACAGTTATAGGTAAGACCAAAATTGACTTTTTGGTGTTTTATTTTGAAAAAGGTGCGACTCGAACTCGAAGAAAATGTATTGCAAATTGAACAAAAATTATACAAATTATATTATAGTATTTAAATGGGTGTTTATTTAGTGTTGAGTTTACATGACTTGACGTATTACACCTCCATATTTAATACTACAAGCTTCAGTCATTTAATTGTGATTAATCGCGATTCATTTGGTCAGGGAAGTGCGATTGATTAGTTAAAAATAATTCATCTTTAGACAATCCTATTTTAAACAAATGGCAGTTCTTTTGACACAAAGTAAAGCGAAACCACCTACTATGATTCAATTGTCCTTTACATTTCATTTGTGGTGACTTTTCAGCTTTAATATTTTGCAGGATGCCTGTCAAACACTCTACAAAAGATTAGAGCCGATCCGAAAAGCCCGTCCCGAGGGAAGCTGGCAGAGCTGGGTAATAACCTGCATCTGGATCATTTCAGAGTCGAGTCATGGCGTCGTTTCATACCATGTTTACATGCGTGAATTCTAATGTGCTACAAAATCACAAGAACTTTGACAATAACGTCAACTCCATCAACTATTGGTGAACATTTGCAGATACGAGCCGCATTCATGAGCAAGATCAGTTTGTCCGCCACTGGACACTACAGGTGAAGCAGTCTGCTCTCTCCGTCTCCTCACAACTTACACTTGCTTCACGTCTGGTTTGTCAGGGGTCCAGACTTACACATGGACTGGGAGAAGCAGGAAGGGAAGCCCTACGCCTACTTCACCTACGCCGCGTGCTGCAGTGAAGTTGAGGTGGACTGTTTGACCGGAGAGTACAGGGTAAGTCTTTTTAGTGTGTGTGTGTGTGTGTGTGTGTGTGTGTGTGTGTGTGTGTGTGTGTACAGGCATTTAGGTCAAAGTGGGACCCCTGTCTGAGTCCCATAACTTTTTTTTGATGGTCAAAATGGGATCTGTGTGTATTAGAAGGGTGTGTGTGTGTGTGTTAACATTTTGATTCTTTACAGACCTTGCGGACGGATATTGTTGTCGATATCGGCAGAAGTATAAATCCATCCATTGACATCGGTCAGGTAGAGAAACTCTTATGTCATTATGTCCTTTTAGTGATTTACTAGTAAAAGTTACATAATAAATTAACCTAATTGTGGATTATTTCCGCCTTTTTGAGGAAATTGCCACCCTTCTATCATTTATGGAAAGGTATATTGCGTCTCAAACCTGTGCTCGCCGAGTCTGAGTTAGATCAAGATTATGAGCAGATCCTGATTTGGGAAATACCTGATACGACCACTAAAACCAGTAATGTCTTTGCAAAAAAACATCGTTAAATCTGGCCATTAAATTTTTTTTTTAAGTATGTTTTATATGTATTCACAAAGCGTTCTTGAGAATTATAAAGCTGCATTCATTAGCTTACATTTCAAGATTGTAAAATAATGACATATTATTTATTATGGAAAATGAGTTTAGTTAGTAAAGCATGAGACATTCCTTGACATTTCTCCAAGCTAAATTAGAAAAGGATGATTCGCTGTGGTGACCCCTGATAAGAGAAAATCCGAAATGTAATTTATATATTTAATATATTATATATATTTATATATATATATTAATAATATTTTATATATATAATGTAATTCATATATTTTGATGATATATGTTTGACAGGGTTTGACAGATGTTGTTTCATTTGTGGCCACTTGACAGCATTTCTTGTTGGCCACGTTATGATATACGTAATAGCAAGCAAACTTTCCCCTTAACTACCATGTGGAAAGACACCAGAATGACAGGTCTTTTCAGTTATTATGTGTGTTATATACACACAGCCTGGGTCTCTCAGACGCATGATGTTTCTTCTAAAGCTTTCAAATGTTTTCAAACACGTTTTAAATGATTTATTTCACTATAATGTGAGTTTTTTTTATTTTATTTTAATGGAATGTCAGGACAGTAATATGGATTTAAACATCGTGTGAGCTTGTCATTGTTTTCTCGTCCATAGACAGTTAAACTTTGATGAATGATTTTGGGAGCAGAAGGCCCAGCGTTTATAGTATTTATTATCGGTTATTTCAATTGACAAAAATTTACAGAAAATTGACATTATTTTCAAAAATAAGGACATTTCAAAGTGACCATACACTTTTGAACGTGTATAATGTGTAATGGGGCCCGAAGCTGCCAGTGTAACAACATAAACTTTTTCTATCTCTCTGTTTGTAAGATTGAAGGAGCTTTCATGCAGGGTCTTGGTCTATACACCATGGAAGAGCTGAAGTTCTCGCCCACTGGCGTGTTGTACACACGTGGTCCGGGCCAATACAAGATTCCGGCCTTTTGTGACACGCCTCTAAAATTGAACGTCTATCTGTTGCCGGATTCCTCCAACCCTCACGCCATCTACTCCTCAAAGGTCGGCAACCTTCATCCCATCCACGATTGGTTTCCACGATCCACGTCATCACAACCATTTGATTTCTGACCTTGGTCCCGTGGTTCTAGGGCATTGGAGAGCCGACTCTCTTTCTGGGCTGTTCCGTGTTCTTTGCCATCAAAGACGCCGTGACCTCGGCACGAAGAGATTGTGGTTTGACTGAGAACTTCACGTTCAACAGCCCAGCCACCCCTGAACGGACGTGCCTGGCTTGCTCTACACACTTCACCAGCACGGTTTGATATGCTAAAGTCTAGGACGGGAGTAGCTACAGCTTATCTATTTTATGTCATGTAAAAGTTATTCTTTTGTTTTTATTTTAAGGTGAAGGGTTCGGATGGAGAAGCTGGATCAGCCTCCGGACAGGCCAAGGCGTGGGCTTTGGAAATATGAGCCATTATTCTCTTCCGAATCAACTTTAATACTCATAATTTGCACGTATGTTTGTCATTTCTAATTGCATTAATCATAATTACACCTCCGCTGTGCTTATCCAACGTCGAGTTATGATGTATAACCCTGATATGTTCATTTTTTTTGTAGAATCATTATGCAGAATCACTATAGCAAAAGAACGTAATAAAACATAACAAAAGCACTCCAGAATACATGTTTTAGTTATTTGACGCAAGATGTACTCTTGTCTGGTTCATTGTTTTATTAGTATAGAAGCAAAGTCAAGTTTAGTTCTATCACGGAACAATTAAAGTTGCTAACATGAACGAGATAGAACATTTTAGTTTGGATTTGAAACATGGATTTGAAGTGTGGTTCTTCATACATTAATGGACCAGGGTTTGATTTTTGCTTTCTTCTGCTCGACGTCCTGGGGAGAGAATGTGTAGGAAATAAAGAAAACATGACAATTCATATTTAACCCATTTATCCATAACATCAATATATTGTATTTAAGCGATATAAGCACCCCCTGTTTTTTCAGGCACAAAAAAAAATAATAATAATAATAATTCTTTTTTATTATAGATAACAAAAAGTCGATTCTAGTGGTCAGGGCTTCATTTCCCAAGATTCTTTGCTCTGCACTCATACTTCTTCCAGTGTTATTTTGTCTCAAAGTGTCACAACGTGTCTAATGTTTCTTTTTGTTCTGTTATTGAGCCAATAAAAGCGTATTGTGCAGCACGTCTGCCTACCAACCATCGTTTAACGTTTTTCTGTTTATTTGTGATTGTTCCTGACTTTAAATACAGAAAAATGTGGGCTTAAATTTATGCGCAAATTTGATCGTCGAAAAGGGGGTGCTTATATTTGCGTAAATGCGGTTTATATTTATACAGTCTTTTAATACATCAAAATAAACATATAATGTCCGAAAAAACAATAGTCAAATGTCAATAGCCACATTTTTCCCCGGGATTAAACCTTTAGCCTTGCGGTTGCGAGCACGATGTTCCCTCACCGTTGGCGTGAAGCAGTCTTCGCAAGCCAAGCGTATCTTTTCTGCCGTGGCCGGAGAGGAGAGGAAGAAACTATCGCTCAGGCCTCGTTCTCGCCGCGCTGCTGCAATGGCTTCTTTAATGGCGAAAAGCAAAGTGCAGCCGAAGAAAACAGGAGGCTCTCCGATACCCTGAAATATCCACAAATGCTTGTGAGATAAGCAATAAGCAAAAGTTGCATAGCTTGTAACATTTCCATACTTTTTTTCATACAGTACTCCAAACTATCACTTGCTTTTTGTGCAAGCATTTTATTACATGGAAATGCAACGCAAATGTCACTTTATTACCATGACACCTTACTTTTAGTACTTGTACGTCTGTATGTATGCACTGTACATATGGCAAATTGACAATACAGCTGACTTTGACTTTTGACTTTGACTTCCTCCAAACATTCGCATCCTAAAACGGTTCAGTCGGTATGTGAAAAATATATTGCAAAAATATTAGGTTCGTAAAAAGGAAATTTAATTCACTTTGCATGTAATTTCGATAATCCGTCCTGATAAGAAAAAATGTGATGTAGTATGACAAAACGTCATGATAACTGTAATAAAATCACATTACATTTGCCATTTTGAATCTCGCATTATTCTCGGGTATTATTCCCTGTGTAAAAGGACATTTTAGTTAACAGAGTCATTCGTAAATGGATGTACCACTGTACTTGAAAGCCTAGTAGATCATCCTTAAAAACTGTCCACCATGCAGCTGGCAAGCAGCCAGCAAAATTTGGCAAGCAGCCAAAAATCTCGCAGCAGCAGCAATAACACACCATAAATTAAGACACTTCAGTTAGGTTTCAAATGTGAATAGTTGTCCGGGTTGATTCTCACTTTGGATGAGTAGATAGCATGGGGATTATCTGCATTTCTCAGAAGGTGGACGTTGATTTGAGGGGGGACGTCGCACAGAGCGGGGATCTTATACTGAGACGGACCCCTGCTCATCAGTTCACCCTCCTGAGAGAAAAGCAGCTCCTCTATGGTGTATAGGCCGATTCCCTGAACAAATCCACCCTCCACCTGTAATGCACAGTGGTACATCCTTATATACAGTATATTGTTAAATCTGGGTCACAGAAGTGGCCAATCAGCTTCATGGGAGTGTATAGTGCACACTAGATATTTTTTTCCTGGATTACCGTTTTACAATGCTTCTTTTATAATTTTACTTAAATCGCTCAGGAAATATTATCTGCAATCGTGGATGTGCATTACTGTTGTATGTGCACAATCCAACTGTAGAAAACAACTTCACCTGTCCCACATCCAGAGCAGGATTTATACTCCGTCCAACGTCCATCACAATGTCGGTCCTAATGTTCTGTTGAACAAAAAAACGCTCTGTTAAACAAATTATAATAATAAACACTTGTACTTACACCCACTGAGGTCAATAGAAATCCAGGATTTATTTTACGTTTTTCTGAAACTATTATTCTCCTTGGCTCGATGAGACGATATATAAATGTACCTTGTGATCACCAGTCAAACAGTCAATTTCCACCTCAGAGCAGCAGGCCCCGAAAGTAAAGTAATAGTACGCATTTCCCTCGCTTTTCTCCCAGTCGACACTGGTGTGCGGACCCCTGGAATACATGTATAATTTACACATATGGAATTAAAAGGAGATCTTTAAAATCATACATGAAGAAACCCGTTGCTGACAAACTGATCTTCTGGCAGTAGGCTTCCATAACCTGAAGACAAAACAAAATAACGCTTTAATGTGCAGTGTTTCAGCATTTATGTCTATGGAACAATATTCTGGAGAAAATTAGAAAAGACCCAGTGGTTTCTATACGTTGAAGAAACCTTGCAGATTGAGTTTAATTACATTTTGCTCATCAAAACGCATCATCGTGCAATTCGACAACTCTGAATTTTGTCTGGAATATTGGTCCAACTCGATCAGTATATTTTGTCAAATCAAAACCTCTTCCGCCAGTAAGTGCCTACGTACCAGCTCTTTCCAGCTCAATGTTGGATGTTTCTCTATAAGGGGCTCCATACGGCTCATTAGTTTCTCACAAGCATTCTGAAAAACAAGAATAACGATTTTAGAGACGTAAAAGTATCAGCCCATGTGAGTTTGAGGACCAACAATCAGTGGCCAGATCTGCTTCCTGTCCATGGCCAGATGTTTCTGTTTGCACGGGACAGTTCCCATTTCAAGTTCTAGAACTAACCACCAGAGAAGCCTTGAGTCACCTTGACTTCCTTACTATTCCCACATCATGATTCTCTGTACCTTAACTGCCATTCCAACAGCATCCGTCCCAAAAGATGCAGCGGATGGGGCAGCATTGGGAACGTTCCCTGTGCACGTCTCCTTGATGTGTACCGAGGACATCGGGACCTTCAGAACGCGACTGACAATCTGCAGGACAGTGCAAGTGAACGTTCATCTCCTCTGCTCTTTGACATTGTGAATAGTTCCTTGCGATTCCGATCACCTGTGTGGCTTTAGTGTTGATGCCTTGTCCCATCTCTGTTCCGCCATGAGAAACCAGAACCGATCCGTCTTTATAGATGTTAACCAGGGCCGCTCCCTGAAACAGCCCAACATAGGTGAAACGTTGACTATTATTCAGTAGCGACATCTCATCTTGTGCAAACTACCTGGTTGTAAAAGCCCTTGGAGAAGCCAATTCCAAACTTCAATGGGACTATGGAGATGCCTCGCTTCTTCCAACGGTTGTGGGCGTTGAACAGTTGGATGTACTGACTTCTCAGAGCGTAGTCCGATTTCTCAAGACACTCGGTCCAGCAGCGCACCATGTGGTTGGGGGAAAAGAGCTGCTTGTGGTGGGTCCAACAAATCTCGTCCTTGTACATATTGATGTCTCGGACCTACGGGGTTGTAAATGTGTCTTGTTTGAGATGTGAGGCTTGATTGGGATTCTTGACCAAACCATGTGATTGGTACCACAGATCCCACTCATTCCCCAAAGGTCTCACCTGGTGTGCTGGCAAACCACACTTGACGGCCACCTCATGGATCACACTTTCAATGAAGGTCAAACCTTGAGGACCACCAAAGCCACGGAAGGCTGTATAGGAGGGTAAGTTGGTCTTGCACACCAGCCCACGTGCACGTAGATTAGGGATCTTGTAGCCATTATCCATGTGGAGTAGAGCTTTCTCCATGATCTGTTCAGAAAGTGGATGAGCCATTCAGTTTGACTAGGAATGATCCAGGCCGAGTTTAGAAATGGGCTGAAAAGCTCCTCATAAGTCAATTTTTTAGCCAAGATTGCATTCAGAACTAAAAAAACCAACATACAAAGGAAGATTCATCGAGAGTGCATCCTCCATTACTATAATAAGAGAGGTCAGCAGCCAGGATCGTCCCATCATTCATATATCCAACCTGTGGGCAACACAGAACCAGAATTAAGGCCCATAAGAAGTGTTCTCAAATCAAAACAAGTTACTGCGCAATTGGCATTTTAAGCAATGTTAATGTCCAAGAGTTGACCATGGTATTTATGGAGGAAAAATCAAACCGCCAAAATCAAATATAAATGACAAAGGAAAAGCATTTACTTATGTATAAATAAATGCAGAAATACATTTCGCACAAAATAAATGTATAAATTAGTGGTGTCAAAGTTAACGCGTTAATGCAAGGAGATTTTAAGTGCGTAATCGCATGAATTATTTGTTGAAGCCATTAATCACAGTTGCACTTTTTTAATTTTCGATTTGGTAACGTGCAATGAGTAGTTGAAAATACAATACAAAGACAATACATTGCAAATTGAACAAAAATGATACATTTTTTTACAGTATTTAAACGAGTGTTTATTAAGTGTTGAGTTTACATTAATTTACATATTACACCTCAATATTCAATATTAAAAGCTTCAGTCATTTAATCGCAATTAATTTGATCAGGGAAGTGCAATTAACTAGTTTTGAAAAATAAATCGTTTGACAACTCTATTTGTTTTGTATGTATTTATTTCTGCATTTATTTATACAAAAGTACATTTATTTCCTTTCTCATTTATATTTGATTTTGGAGGTTTTGGTCCTCATAAGTATTACCCAAAATGCCACATCACCTTATACTTTCCAAGGAAAGGATTTCTTCCACTGGTGATGAGCATGTCGTCCCCACGTTCTAACACACAACGCACAGCGTGTCCAGTCCTGCAGTTCAGGCAAACCAATTCAAAGCTTTGCAGAAATCTAATCTATGAATGGCAAAATAAGGTCAATGGATAGCTTGTTTTTTTACTTGTGCGCAGCTGTAGCAGCAATGGCGGATAGTGAGGCAATTTTCATGACTTTCCCTCCGAATCCTCCACCCAACCGCTTCACGTGACACGTGATTTTATTGGAGTCAATGCCGAGAGTGATGCCTACCACTTCCTGATATATAAAAAAAAAAAGGTTAAAAAAAGTAAAACACAGAGAAATAAAATACACACTAAAAAAGGTGACTTTTGCTACTCACCACTTGATTAATAATTTTCAAACTACAGTCTGGAAAATATTTTTGCATATCTAACAAACAGTGTTAATTTTGACAAAGGTTTTTTTTATTTCGTTTCAGTCATAGTCTTTTGTCTAAAACTAGTTTTGGTGTATAACTTGTTTTCGTCCCAAATGAGTCATCTAATAGTCGTTTTAGTCTAAGTTTAGTCAACTGAATACCACAGCATTTTAGTCGGCTAAATTACAATATAGATTTAGTCAAAGAAATTATAGATGCTATATATATTCTAAATGTTTACTAAAGTTGCTCTGTCTAAGAAATCTGAATACGTAGTTAACTATGAACATATATAATACAGACGTGGACAAAATTATTGGTACCCTTCGATCAATGAAAGAAAAACTCACAATGGTGACAGAAATAACTTTAATCTGACAAAAGTAATAATAAATAAAAATTCTATAAATGTTAACCAATGAAAGTCAGACATTGTTTTTCAACCATGCTTCAACAGAACTATTTTAAAACTCATGAAACAGGCATAGACAAAAATGATGGTACCCCTAGGAAACACTGAATATGATGTGACCAAAGGGTTAATTGAAGGTGTGTCCACTAATTAGCATCACAGGTGTCTGCAACCTTGTAATCAGTCAGTGGTGCCTATATATATATATGGCTCCAGGTAGTCACTGTGTTGTTTGGTGATATGGTGTGTACCACACTCAACATGGACCAGAGGAAGCAAAGGAAAGAGTTGTCTCAAGAGATCAGAAAGATAATTATAGACAAGCATGTTAAAGGTGAAGGCTATAAGACCATCTCCAAGCAACTAGATGTTCCAGGGTACAATGAAATCTCAAGACTATCAAGGGATTCTAGAGAGAAATGTACTGGCCAGTGTCAGAAAGCTTGGTCTCAGTCGCACAAAATTGGACTATTCTAAAGTGGCCTTCTATGAGCTTCTGCTCTTGAAGGAGCTGAAACATGCAGTCTGGAAAAGGCACCCTTCAAACCGGGCACGACTGGAGCAGTTGGCTCATGAGGAGTGGGCCGAAATACCTGCTGAGAGGTGCAGAAGTCTCATTGACTGACAGTTACAGGAAGCGTTTGATTGCAGTGATTGCCTCAAAAGGTTGTGCAACAAAATATTAAGTTAGGGGGACCATCATTTTTGTCCATGCCTGTTTCATGAGTTTATTTTTTTAAATAGTTCTGTTGAAGCATGGTTGAAAAACAATGTCTGACTTTCATTGGTTAACATTTATAGAATTTTTATTTATTACTTTTGTCAGATTAAAGTTATTTCTGTGACCATTGTGAGTTTTTCTTTCATTGATCGAAGGGTACCAACAATTTTGTCCACGTCTGTATATACAAAATTCTTACTATTTCGAAAAACATGTATTTTTCTTGAACTCATTTTTATGAACGTTCCTTTCAATCCAAATAAACGTATTCTCATAAATGAAACCTCAACCAAAAGGAAATTAAATAGTCAAATAAAATAAATTATAATTGCATGATGCTGATAAGTAATAAATGGTTGCACGTGAAAAAATAATTTAGTAAACGTTTTCGTCTCTGAGCGGGAGTTTTTATATGGTTCTGTTGTTGTTTTCGTCAGGGGAAAAAGTGTTGTTACATGACAATGACGTTTATAAAAAAAAATATTTCGTCAACAAAATCAACACTGCTAACAAAGAGCTGCTTTGAGAGCTGCGTACCTGAGTGTATGCCGCGTGCTGACTAGCCACGTACAGATCCATCTCTCCTGCTTCACCCTTTGGAATTGCAATCAGTCCCTGAGTTTCCATGTAAAAGTGCTCCTGGCCACCCATGTACATCTCTCCTGCAATTTGGCAAAGTTCTCAACGGAAGAATTTATCTAATCTGACAAACTAAATGAGGAAATGGAACTGAAGTTGATAGGGAAAAGTGTGAGCGAATGCTGACCCTCCACGACCTGGTCCGCTTGCTCCAACTCTTCATCCACATTTCCTCTTTCCAACTTTCTTTTTGGGTCAAAAAACGATTGATGTTTAATGGCCTCCTAAAAAAAATAGGTTAATACAAAGGATGAACACCAGCATGGTTTAATCCTCCTATTCTGTTCATTTTCGAGCATCATCAATAATGTTCGCCGATCCATTTGTGTCAGAAACTAAAAAGTGTGTGTGTGTGTGTGTGTGTGTGTGAGACAGCGGTGTATTACGTCTCATTGTTGTAAAGAAACAAATTGTATTTGATCTTTCTGACTCTTTTTAACTTCCATTTTGTCTGAAGGGTCAAATTGACTCGAACATTATCAGAAGTTCTATATTATATAGAATAATCAAATTCAATAATAGGGCGTCCGAAAACTTTGGGAACCATTGACCGTTTGTCTGTTTGACATTTCAACTGACCTCTATTGTGAAAAACACCGGTTGGACGTCTTGGTACAAAATGGCAACTTTTTCCACCGCTCGCTTGGCTTGTTCTCTTGTTTCTGCTACGATGGCTCCAATGATCTGACCCACACAGATGACCTGAAATCCAATGTTGGGAACGTTACTTAAAAATGGTAATTAGTTACAGTTACTAGTTACTTCTAACAAATAGTAATTGAGTTACATCATTATAAAAGTAACTGATTACCAGGGAAAGTAACTATTGCGTTACTTTTTTTGACAGTTTTGTCAAATTTGTTGGCTGCTGTCAATATTAAATATGATAAATCAATGAAATGGACACTAAATAAAAAAATTTATAAATTATTATTATAAAGCACTGTACATTAATCTACACTATTTTAATATTGTTGTGGGACAATGTGAGAGACACCTATCAAAATCAAAAAAGTATTGTAAATATTATCATTAGTATAATGAATAATAAAACACAATAGATGGTTTAGCACTTATATACAGTAAATATATACAGTATATTAGGACAACAACTGGCCAACAAATACTGTAAGTCTAAATATAAATAATGCTTTTTAAGGAATTAACAAAGATAAACAAATACATTTCACAAAAGTAAACTGTTAAACAAAATATACTGAGCAGAACATGTTAAACTATGTACCAAAATTTAAAAAACAATAACAAAAATGTACACTCTTTCTAGTGCAAACAGGTAATAAAATTAAGTGGCGTTGTAACAGAGGAAAATGTAATTGCGTTATATTATTCATTACTGAAAAAAGTAACACCGTTAGTAATGCCGTTTATTTATAACGCTATTATTTCCATCACTGCTAAAATCTAATGCTAACCCTGTAATTGGCTGGATCTGAAAAGGTTTTTAAATTGTGAATATGCTGTACCTCCTCTTCTGCAAAAAGTTCTTCTGGGTTATTGAACCACATTCTTCGGTTCTGTCCAGGAACATCTTTGGCTGAGATGAAGGTGACCACCCCGGGCATTTCCAGAGCCATTGATGGATCTATCGAGCTAATAAGAAGATCAGGTTTAGTTTAGAACGCAAAGGTACTGATGGTAAATTGTGAAACATAACCATATAACCATCTAATGTCAAGTGACAGGTCTCCATCACAGATTCAAGATGAGGAACATTCTACAGAAACCAAATTCTTGTATTTGTTTTGTAACACGAGAGGTTTCGTAGTGTTTGGGCATTTTATTTGCAAAGACCATTTCATAAAAACAAGTGGGTTTTATTGAGGCAGCGTCCTCCCTAAAATTACACACATTAGATCTCAAAGTGCACTACCACCCGTATAATCCTCTGGAAGACCAATAGTCTAGGTGAATATAAGCTCCAAGGCTGGAAGACACAAAGTCAGCACAGGTACATCCTCAACATTTTAACACAAAGAGGAAACATGGACTCAAGAGCCTCCATCTCTATCCTGCTTCTGCTGTTTGGTTTCTGCCAGGCATCTCCTATCCAGGTAAGACCTTCTCCAGTCTCTACGGTGATGGACGCCTTCCATGTGTAGCTAAACACTCTTGTGATAACAGCAGATGGTTCGAAACAGACCTGTGGATTTGACCACGCAGATTCTGACGATCAACAATGGTGATGTAAAAGTTCCATTTCAGGATGTTCTAATGTAAGTAAAAGTTCACATGATTGAGTGGTTTTTGTGTGTGAACAACAGGCTCTTCGGAGCTCCTGATTGAAGGAGACGTGGTGTTGCCCAGAACCAGAAATGCACGTATCTGTCTGAAAAACGAGTGTTACTGGAAAAAAGATTCTAATAATACAGTGCAAGTTCCTTACATCATCAGCAGTGACTTCTGTACGTGAAGCTCCTACTTTTATAAAACATATTCAGGAATGGTAGGTGTGATGTTTTAACCCTTTTTAATGGTTTGTAGCCGATGGGAACAAGTTGGTTATAACAAATGCCATGATGAGCTTCCACACCAAGACCTGCATCCAGTTTGTCCCCAGAACATCTGAGAGCGACTACATCAGTATTCAGAGCCTGGACGGGTGAGAACAAGCACAGAGACTCAAACCTTCTTATGATGCAGAACTAAAGCTTTTCCTCTTCAGGTGCTACTCGTCTATTGGTAAGACTGGAGGTTCTCAGGTGGTCTCTCTCAGTACGTCCGGCTGTGTGTATCACGGCATCGTCCAGCACGAGCTCAATCATGCTCTGGGCTTCTATCACGAACACACCAGGAGCGACCGTGACCAGTACGTCAGAATCAACTGGCAGTACATTTCTCCTGATATGACCTACAACTTCCAGAAGGAGAACACCAACAACCAGAACACTCCGTACGACTACGGCTCCGTCATGCACTATGGAAGCGGTGCCTTCGCCCTCAAGCGTGGAGAGAAAACCATCACTCCCATTCCCGACGACACGGTGCAGATCGGACAGAGGCAGGAACTTTCCAGCATCGACGTCTTGAGAATCAACAAGCTGTATAACTGCTGAGCTACAGAGAGTTATTTAAAGTGTGTGTGTGTGTGTGTGTGTGTGTGTGTGTGTGTGTGTGTGTGTGTGTGTGTGTGTGTGTGACAACGTACATGGCCATGTGCAAAGGAAAATAAACATGTACATCATAAACCAAATAACGGATGGTTGTTCATTTTTTCAAATGATGCAGAATTCTGGATCTGGATCACAATTTCTTTCAGGTAGGGATTGAAAATGTGGCTAGCTCAACCCCAGACCTCATTCCATATGCCGTCTTTCCCATTCCTAATTCCTCTGTAGATAGATTGGAAATCAAATAGTAAAGAGCAGGAACATCTCAGCAGGAAAATCTCAAATGTCTTCAGAGTGGAAATATTCCTCATTGTTATGGTTGTATGATAAAAGTTGTCAATTCTCAAGCCCATAAAGATTTTAACTTGCTAGTTAGATTTCTTCACCGTCACAGAAAATGAGCTTGTTGGAGTTGTCAAGAAACCCTGAATAGCTTTAGGTTGGTTACAGGATTTCAGTTAAGCAAGCAATGGGATCTTTGTCCATTATTGCACTGGTTAAGATGATATACTAGCCTTGTTTGTCCTCCCTGTAGTTACACACATTACCATCAAAACTGAAGCTCTTCCCAGAATCCTCCAGTAGAAGGTCCGGTGAATATAAACTCTCGACCCGACACTTAAATGACTTCAGAAGCATTTGGAGTCTGAGTTCCCTGGTCAGCATGATCTCGAGGGTCTTCTTTCCAATGCTGCTGCTGTCTAGTGATCTTCACCAAGCATCTACTCTGAAGGTAAGACTGTTCTGAAAGTCTCGTACAGCATTCGGAGTCTTCTTGTTAACCATATTCAGTTTTCTTCCAAAAGCGACTCCACAAAACTCAGGCTGTGGTGGACATCACAGAAAAGATTTTGGACTCCAATAAAGGTGAAGCATCTTCTACAACCGGTTGAGTTATAAAAGTGCACGTTTCTCAAGTGTTTCTTTCTGTAAACGCAGGATCTTCTGAACTCCTGCTGGAAGGTGATCTACTTTTTCCCAAAACCAGGAATGCTCTCTTTTGCTCAAACAACAACTGTTTCTGGAAGAAGAACGCTCGCAACACAGTGGAGGTTCCCTACGTGGTCAAAAGCGACTTCTGTGTGTAAAGCTCCATCGATTACCCAATCTAAACAGTTTTTATAAAGATGTGTTTTTCAACCATTCAACCTTTTGCAGCCTACTATGACAAGTCAGTTATAACCAACGCCATGTTGGGATTCCACACCAAGACCTGCATCCGATTTGTCCCCAGAACATCACAGACTGACTACATCAGTATTGAGAGCCTGGACGGGTGAGAACGTAAAAATAATGAGAGGGTTGCATGACCTTAGGTACACGTTTAGGACCTTGACTCTTGTTTTCAGGTGCTACTCTTCTCTTGGAAAAACAGGGGGCAAACAAGTAGTCTCCCTCAACAAGCTCGGCTGTGTGTATCACGGCATCGTCCAGCACGAGCTCAATCATGCCCTGGGCTTCTATCACGAACACACCAGGAGCGACCGTGACCAGTACGTCAGAATCAACTTGCAGTACATTTCTCCTGATATGGCCTACAACTTTAAAAAGGAGAAGACCAACAACCAGAACACTCCGTACGACTACGGCTCCGTCATGCACTATGGGAGAACGGCCTTCGCTCTTCAGCCTGGAGAGGAAACCATCACTCCCATTCCCGACGACACGGTGCAGATCGGACAGAGGCAGGAACTTTCCAGCATCGACATCCTGAGAATCAACAAGCTGTATAAATGCTGACAGGGTCTGGTAACGCTTGTAATGGTCAAATTAAAAAGGTTGTTGTGGTTTTTCTCTCATGAATAAAAAATTCTGCATCTGCATGGCAATGGTCAAGTTTGTACTCATCATCTTGATCAACTACCATAAAACCTCTAATAAAATGCGTGCAGGGTGGGCGCTCTATCAGAGTTCTACTAGGCGTTCTACTAGAGGTGGTTCCATTAGAGGTTAAAAAAAACTTAATTCAGGTATACACTTGTGATACATAATTGGGTCACCAGGTGGCAGCAAATTGTCACCACATGGTGTTTCTATTGCAGTTACCACTAGGGGAGCTGCTACAAATATGGAAAAATCGTTTTTTTTCCCTGTACATTTAAAAAAAAAGTGAGTTCTGTAAGTCTAGGGGGAAACATTATTAATATTATTGTTATAAGAATGACAGTACTGAAGTTGCTCACATGATTTTAGCATGAGCTCTTCTACTGGTCACCATGGAAACGAAGAGTTCTCCTGTGACGGAAGGAATGTCATCGTAATAGACCGCTTCTCCAGTAGCTTGTTGCAGCGCCGCCTGGTGGGCTTCAGGACGTCCCACTGGGTCACTGGAAGACTGGCCTTGTGGAACCAGCTGTAGTAAAGAACCTCATTGAAAATCAAAACATCAAAGTCTGTGTGTACATCCAAGTTCATTTGGTTGAGGAAATATTTTCGACTTTGTCAAACTACACTTTTTCCCTGAAGAAAACAAAACGAGAACCATTAAAAAACGCTTAACCAAAACTATAACTACATTTACTGACACTTTTGTCAACAAATAAAAACTAAACAAAAATGCTTTTCGTGACAACGTCCAATCATAATTCGAGCTTGTGGAGAACCAATCAGGACACGAAGCCTTTCAGCTGCAGGAAAAACACAGTGACTCGGTGAGCTGGCGAGGGAGTTACAGAGGCGAGCTCTTCTACAACGTCTTTTCCGGAAGGAAAAAACGCTCGTTTTACATTCAACCCGACCTTAGAAAAACTGTACGCAGCATTTGAAGCAACAATCACGGGCAGAAATACAACACACCTGAAGCGCCATCTGCTGATGAAACCTCTTTTTTCACCGTGCAACTATTTGTTACTTATAAACATGATGCAATTATAATTAATTTTATTTTACTGTAATTATTTTTCTCTTTGTTGAAGTTTCATTTATGAGAATTTGGATTGAAAAAAAAGTTCATAAAAATAATTTCAAGGAAAAGAAATGTTTTTCCAAATAAGTAAGATCTTTGTATATATTTTTCATGTTCATAGTTAACTACGTATTCCGATTTCTTAAACATAGCAAATGTAGTAAACATTTAGAATATACAGCATTTCTATTTTCGTTCACTAAATCTATACTGTAATTAAGCAGGAATTTGTTGAATTGTAAAAGAAATTGTAATGAAATGTAAGTCACTTTGGATAAAAGCGTCTGCTAAATGACTGTAAAGTAAATTAAAGTAAAGTAAAGTAAAATGCTGTGGTATTTAGTCGACTAAAATTAGACTAAAACTAAAACAAATTAAGAAGACTAAATTGGGACTAAAACTAAAGCTGAGTTTTAGTCAAAAGACTATAACTAAAACTAAATTAAAAATCTTTGTCAAAATGAACACTGGTGTACATGTATTGGTGTCTTGGTCCACTCACCTGGAAAGAATGGTTTCCCTGCGGTAACTCGTTTTTAAAGGGTTTTAGCGCGCTGAGATACTCCAATGGCAAATCATTTACATCGACCTCCTGTGGGAACAGAAAGCCAGACCTCAAACTAACGCAGATCCACCGGAGCCTGGGAAAAGCCAAAAAAGCCAGGAGCCATACTCTTTCTTTAAGCTCCAGGATCATCTGCATGTAAAATTTAAAGAAGAAACTGAGCACAAGAGCTCTGCGATATCCCTCCTTTCCACCGGGGACAGCAGAGCGCAAAGGGATTTCCTTTTCTAAGAGCTGTCGTCCCTCCGTCAGAAGCTTCTCGTCCCAGTGTCTGAAAAAAATACATGTGTGTGTTATTGGAATCACACCGAAAACTTGCTTGTGTTACTTTTCGGACTGTAAGTAAAGTAAAGTCTTCTTAAAATCCTTAACCCTACTATTTGTTCGTAGCTCGAAGTTTAAAACGAATTAAAAAATACTTAAAAGTTTTTCTTTACTTTGAAACTTCTGCTTGGCTCATTTGATGTCATTATCTTGTTAAAAATATAATGATTCAGTTCACACATTTGTAACACCAACAAATATGTGAGATTTTTTACAAAGATTTTATTTGGGTCAAACTTACCCGTGTTAAAAGTTTAAAAATAAAATAAAATACTTTATTTATTTAACTTTGAAACTGCTTGTCTTAGATGGTGTAATCTACATATACAATAAAATGGTTTAGTTCACATATTTGTAACATCAGCTACATGTTTTATTTACAAAGATAATGTTCGAGTCAGTTTGACCCTTCAGACTAAATAGAAGCTAAAAAGAGTCAGAAAGATCAAATACTAGATGTTTCTTTGCAACAATGAGACTTAATACACCGCTGTCTCTCTCTCACACACACACACACACACACACACACACACACACACACACACACACACACACACTTTTTGTGTGTTTTGGGGAACATTTTGGTTTCTGACACTTATATGCATAACAAAAGGCCCAGAATCAAATTGACCCAATTGGATGGATGAGTGGATGAAATGACAGATGGATGGACGAATTGATGGATGGATGGACAAACTGATGGATGGATCACATACCTTCCTATCAGCTTTTTGCAGGTGTGTTTGGCTTTAACCAGAGTTGGACCTACACCTCCGTAGAAGATAACCAGGTCCTCCACTATATCTGAGTGTTGTCTGAAGACCACTTTCATGCCGGCGTTCACGACGGAGAAAGCAAACTCTCTGCGCTGGGCCTGACGGAATGCAGACACAAACTCCCACTGGGTGGATAAAATAAAACCAGTTAAGAACTGTAAAATACGCACGCACACACACACACGCACACACACACACACACACACACACACACACACACACACAATTTAATATGGCAGTTACTTTAATGGGTGAAATATACTGTGTTTATATTTAGTAAGCATTAGTAACCATTACTAATCACAGGACTTTTAATTTTTACTTTTAATATTACTTTTCGAGTGTGGACTTGACTGAACTTTTAATTTATTAAACAAGTAGCATTTGATGAACAGTATTGCTAATTTTACTCAAAAATGTCCCTCCTTTTGGTGTGTGTGTGTGCGTGTGTGTGTGTGTGTGTGTGTGTGTGTGTGTGTGGCACTAGCTACTTTGAAAACGTACTGGTCTTGAGTGAGGAATGTCAACCTCCAGCAGAATTTCATCTTTTTGTAAAACCGTTTCACCGAATCCTGTGAAAAACTCCTCGCTGAGACACATTTCTCGTGTCCCTTCTGTTAAAAAAAAAAAAAAAGGAAAGAAATCGTATGAGTTGAATGTGACCAATCACCACATTTGAGCATCTTCTCTCCTGGACCTTTAGAGGCGATGTGAAGCGTCGACTCTGCGGCGGCGAGAACGCTGCACAAGTCGTATTTGGGGTTGCCACTCAGGATATTTCCACCGATGCTCTTCAATCGTTTACCGAAAAACACAGATTACAACGTTTTCCCAAATAATTTCCTCACATTTCACCCGTTGATGGTTTTTTTTGTAACTTACAGCCATATTGCGAATCTGTTTTCCTGCCAGACACTGGAGCGTTTGCACGAGGGCTTGGTGAACTCTGCTTTTTTCTGGACCCTGTCGCTCAATAACGCGCAGAAGAACGTCCTTTAAGGCTGACAGAGAGCATCCTGCCCCTACAGTCACACCTGGACCAAGCAAGATAAGAAATGAATTTTCACAATGACATTGTTAACCCTCCTACTATGTTCGGGTCAAATTTGATTGCTTTTAAAGTTTAAAAATATATTTTTTAACTACTTTTAAAGTATTTTTTTCACTTTGAAATGTTTCTTGTTTGGTTTGTTTGGTGTAATCCTCATATAATAAATACATTGATTCAGTTCACATTTTTGGAACACCAGGTTTTTTTTTTTTTTTTTTTTTTTTTACAAAGATTATGTGTTAAAAGTTTAACTGGGTTTTTTAACCAGGTGCAAAACATGTCTCTTCATCTGCTTCCCGACTAGTATTAGTTTGGTCATGGTTAAAATTGGCAATCAACAATGAAACAAAGTATTTGTCTATTTACTCTTGTTGTTCCACTTGACAGCTTGAAGTTCCGGAATATTCCCACCATAGATCATCACAGGATGGATGACGCCCTTGAGGTTCATTTTTGGGCCTTTTTTGAAAAGTAAGTATGGGCAGATTATTACGGATGGGTGGACGAAATTTGTGTTTTGGACTTCCTCTTACCTATGGTTGTGTTTCCAACCAAAACCGGTGCGGTGGGATAGAGAGCTTTGACTTCGAGAAGATCGTTCAGATCAGCTGGGGAAATCCACCGGCTCTTTTCACCCTGAAAACAAAGCTGCTTCGCTTTCTTCTTCCCCATCAGCTGCGGAAAAGATAGAACGGGTCAAATTCCTGTGAGATATTAAACGTCTTTGGATCTGATATGATCTTACCAGTAACTCTGGTGGGAAGATTAGATCCTGCGTCGGGTCGAGAGGCAGGAAATCATCTGCACTGAAAAGTTCTTCACATATCTTTGGAAACACAACCGATATCTTATCATGATGCTTTCAAAACAGTCTCTGTTGCTTTTTGTATCACTGGTGATACAGTTTATTTACCTCAGTTTACAGGGACTTAAATAGAAAACAGATTTCAAAAGACTTGATGAATATAAGTATACACTTGTAATACATAATTGGATCACCAGGTGGCAGCAATCAGTTGCTACATGGTGTTTCCATTCCATTTTTTCAAATTTCCATCCAAACTTGGAAAAATCGTTTTGTTTTGTTTTTCATATGAAAAAAAACAACCCAATTAGTTCTGTTAATCTGGGGGGGGGGGGGCAATAAAATCTATACTCAAATTTCTATGAAAAGCGTTGTCTTGCGTGGTTTCTTGATTGTGGTGTGGTAAAATTTAGTGTTTGAAATTGTAAGGCCTTCCTCTTAAGCTCATTGTATCTCTTGACTTACATCCAATTCTTGGTTGTGGGAATTGCATCCCTCCACACAGCATCCATTTCTTTCACCATTTTGGCAGCATTCTTGAGCCTAGAAAGAAAACGTAGATCCCAACGTATGGCATCATACTTCATTCGGCACATAGTTAGACTTGCGCTTTTACAAGCTGAACGTGCTTACGTCACAAAATGTTTTAAATCCATCAATAATCGGCCGATAACCAGTGCAGCGGCAGAGATTTCCTTGGGAAAAAAGTCAAAGTCAAAGTCAACGAGTTTGAGCCAAAGTGTGCTTGTCTTACAGGGTCCTTAGCTCTTCCATTGTTAACAACATAAATCTAAGATCCTGTTGGCCAGTTTTACAATTTTCCATGTGCCATTACTTATATTGTTATGGGGTTTTTTTTTCTTTTCGGTTTTGATGTGAATTGTGTTTATAATGCGGATACACTTGGGTGGCCACGGGATTCCAATCAGTTTGTCTGTGTTTGGACGGTGTTCTACCTCCCAGCGCTTCACGGATGTCCTCCAGGGAGGGATGCGGATTGTTCCTCAGGAGCGTGTACATGGACATCACCATCCCCGGAGTACAGAACCCACACTGAGACCCGTGAGCCTTCGCAATGCGCTCCTGATCAGCATCACCACATGTTACGCCAAAACCAAATTCTTTTTATTCATAAGGCCTGCATACTTGAACCGGATGTAACTTGGTCTTGGTGCTTCCGATGCCTTCGACAGTCACCACTGCGGCTCCGTGCAACGAGCAAATCGGCTGAAGACAGGCGTTCACACTCCAGTGGCTGAGGAACCGGTTAAACGCAAAGCAACTCGACACTTTCATGGCTTTTTAATTCACTTGACGGATTCTCGTGAAGGATACAGGATGGCGTCTTTGACCGGGTCGTATCTGGAGATCATCACAGTGCACGCGCCGCATCCTCCGCCTCCGCAGCCGTACTTGGTGCCCGTCAGACCCACTGGAGCGACCAAATCAAGTTTTAATTGTCATATACACATGCACATACACATACAACATGCAATGAAAATGTATCTTTACAATCGCCCAGCATTTAAACATGGGGTGTGTTGGAATAAATAAGATAAGAGAGAATAATACAATAAAATGCAAAAAAAAGACAAAGATGATATATGAATAAAAGCAAGGAAACACTATGAAGATGGAAAAAAGATAAAAAATACAATAAAATGAGCAAAATACAAATCCTGCCACCACACCGGCAGGATTATCTTTATGCTGCATTGCTATGTGAGAATCTGAATTATTCTGTACCTTTTCGCCGCAGGTAAGCCAGGAGCATCTCCTCAGGGTTGGCGTTCTTCTCCACTATCTGTAAAGCGACAAAACGAGAGAAACAGAAAGAGAGATGTAAAATACTGCTACATAGAGACAAGTAACGAGAAAAAGAGTTATTTTTCATTACAGTGCATGGGGGGGGGGGTCGTTAAAGACAGAAAGAGAGAAAATGTGTGGAGAAAAAGGTGCAAAGATTTCGAGAAAGACTGATTCTTTCTCACAGAGAGTGAGAGATTGTGAGTGACAGATACGAGAGATTAAGAATAAAAGCCGGGAGAGAGAGATAAAGTGATAAAGAGAGCACGATAAAGAGCGAGTGATAAAGTGATAAAGAGATGGCTAAAGAGAGCGATGGGGCGCTAGAGTGAGAGAGAGAGAGAGAGAGAGAGAGAGAGAGAGAGAGAGAGAGAGAGAGAAGGGATAAAGAGAGGTCAATGAAGGGAGAGCGAGATAGAGAAGGAGAGAGATAGAGGGAGGGGGGGGGTATATTTAATAAGCATTGATAATTGTTTACATGGCATCACACGTGGAAAAAATACAATTCCCGTGGTCAGCAGCTGATGCTCATGTGTCACGATTCAGACACGCTTGTTTAGACACAGCATTTCCTGCTGGTTATGATATTACACAACCGTTAGTATAACACGTGCAATAACATTTCTACATTTTAGAATTTGATTGAGTTGAGAAAAGGAAAGCAGGAATGCACTATGACCGTCTATGCTTTTAAACAGAAGGAAAAATGGAGAGAGAAAGACAGGTAGAGAGATGGGTGAGAGACAAACAGACCGGATCAAAGACAGACAAGCAGGCATAGATAGATGGAGAAAAACAGACGGAATTATAGACAGACACTAACAGAGACAGACAGACAGATACACACCAAAAGAGACGGACAGAAACACAGAGGAGTGGAGACAGACAGACATGGATTATACACATAATAGATGCCTTTGGTCAGGTTACACGCATTTAGCTTGTTTTTCTTTCCAAACACATAGAATTTGTGATGTGAACGTACCTTCTTGCCATTGATGTAGAAGACGAGCTCACTGTTTCCAGCTTGGCTTGACATGGTGAACGAGATGTTCTCCGTGTTTTCAGAAACCTCTGGATTCTTATATGCTGCGGACAGTCTGACGTCACATGACGGCTTGTCTTGCTTCCACGCTTTAAATGAAGGAATGCAGAGAAAACGCTTGTTTCGTCCCTCTCTCTTTTTAATGTGTATGAAGGACCTATTGGATTGGATTGAGAAGGCCACTTTAGAGTCCTGGGCTGAATTGTTCTTTAGCAAGACACAGAACCTGGTCTGCATGATCTACTACTCCGGTTTTGATCTGATGAGAATTTTTAGACTTTTGGGCTGAAAAAACCCCAAGGCTCTGACTTCAGACAGTTTTTGCGATCAGGTGAACATCTCCACCATTCAAGAAGGTCTGAAGTGTGGAGTTTTTGTGGATCTGCGAGGCTTGCTCACATCTCCATCATTTCATCCCAGGTGCTTGAGGATGAACCCGGAGGTCTCAGATTGTCTTGATCTCATCTTCCCCTAACAGGGCCATTTAATGTTGAAGAAGATGAGTGTTCTTGTGATGTTTCTCTTCACACAGAATTCACAGAGTCAGGCATTGCCGTAATTTGCTTCAGTGTTCTTCTGAGCTGGTGCCATTTTAATACCCTTAAAAGGTTGTCATTATTAAAGTTTGTTTAAGTTAAGGAACACAAAAGTCCATTTCAGGGTCTCTGGAAACTGGAGTCTCAGCAACTCTTGGCCTGAAGACAGGACACGCCATCTGGATTGATGACTAACCAATCACAGAACCAATCACGCCAAGACACCAATTCACACCAATGGACAATTTTTCCCAGACTTCATATCTCCTGAACGCATTTTTTCTGGACTGTGGAGGAAAAGGAAGACCAATAGGAAAGCCATGCAAGCCCAACATACACACAGTAAGATTACATTTTCTTTTCCATTTTTTTTTTATTATGTTTAAAACAGATAAAAATCCCGTCCACCATCATGAAGCCCATCACCCTATTTGATTATCCTTCTACTGAGTAGCTTAGTTTAAATAACTATGCCTAATTTTTAGCAGTTATACAGCTTGTTGATTCTCAGGATGTCGATGCTGGAAAGTTCCTGCCTCTGTCCGATCTGCACCGTGTCGTCGGGAATGGGAGTGATGGTTTCCTCTCCAGTCTGAAGAGCGAAGGCCGTTCTTCCATAGTGCATGACGGAGCCGTAGTCGTACGGAGTGTTCTGGTTGTTGGTGTTCTCCTTCTGGAAGTTGTAGGTCATATCAGGAGAAATGTTCTGCCAGTTGATTCTGACGTACTGGTCACGGTCGCTCCTGGTGTGTTCGTGATAGAAGCCCAGGGCATGATTGAGCTCGTGCTGGACGATGCCGTGATACACACAGCCGGACGTACTGAGAGAGACCACCTGAGAACCTCCTTGTTTGCCAATAGATGAGTAGCACCTGAAGAGGAAAAGCTTTAGTTCTTCACTATTTGAAGGTTTGAGTCTCTGTGCTTGTTCTCACCCGTCCAGGTTCTCGATACTGATGTAGTCGCTCTCAGATGTTCTGGGGACAAACTGGATGCAGGTCTTGGTGTGGAAGCTCACCATGGCACTTGTCATCACCAACTTGTCATCATAAGCTGCAACACAGTGAAAATGTTAAATAAATTATGCTTGTTGTCAGTAATTGTTGAACGATTACACGTACAGAAGTCACTGCTGATGACGTAAGGAACTTGCACAATGTTGCTGTATGGGTTTTTCAACCAGAAACAGTT
Organism: Paedocypris sp. Pulau Singkep; assembly: GCA_017309775.1. Classification (NCBI taxonomy): domain Eukaryota; kingdom Metazoa; phylum Chordata; class Actinopteri; order Cypriniformes; genus Paedocypris; species Paedocypris sp. Pulau Singkep. The sequence continues at coordinate 863,145 of MU204413.1, forward strand.
GTTGGCTGGGCAGACGAGAGCATTTCTGGTTCTAGGCAGCACCACGTCTCCTTCAATCAGGAGCTCAGACGATCCTGTAAAAATGCATCTGGTGAGATTTTTACCGATGTGAGACTTTGAGCTACCAAGAGTTATTACCGTTATTGATGTTCAGAATCTGTGTGGTCATATCGACAGGCCTAGGTCTGTCCTTGACCATTCCTTCAAACCACTCTTGCTGTTGGTCATAAGAGCGTTTGGCTTAGAATGGAAGTTCGTCTTCCATGAAAAATAGACTGGACAAGGTCTTACCTGGATAAGAGCTGCCTGGCAGAGACCAAGCAGAAGAAGCAGAATAGAGATGGAGGCTCTTGAGTCCATGTTTCTTCTGGATGCCTGTGATGCTTCCTGTGTTGGTTTCATGTCTGTCAGCATTTGGACATGGACCTTATATTCTCTTGAGTCTGTTTGTCTTTTAGGGGATTATGGGAGGCGTCCTAATGCTCAAGTCTAAATGTGTGTATCTAAAAGGAAGAGCCTCGGACTCGCCTATTGGTCAAAAAAACAACTATATATTTTAAGCAAATTGCTAAAATAATATAAAGTGTATTCTGTTTCTACTATTTGGCTGAATATATTTCAAATACATGGAAATATAGTAATTGTTCATATATTTCTTTCTGTCTTCTTTAGGCTTTATATGAAACTGTTAACACTACATTATATGCATGTATATGTTAAAAACGTATTTAAAAATGTCCTATTTATTGGATATATGTGTTTTGAATATATATTTGTTCAGATATTAAAACAATGTTTCACAGATACATTTCTTCTCTGTATATGGAACACTTTATATATGACATGGATACAGAGAATGCTGTTGCTTTATATATATTTTTTATTATTATTTTAAAAATATATTTTTATTTTTAATCAACAGACAACACCAACAGTTGGCAGTTTTTAGCTGTGGTTTTGGGGAGCATGTGGGGGATCATGTTTTGATCAAGGACACTGCCACAAAGTTCCAAAAAACGTGTTCCAAAACTAAACAAAAACGGGATTTTTTTGTGATATGCCAATTTAAAAAATGTTTATTTGCTGTAAAATTTAATTGCTTTTGGATTAAAGCCAGTTCTTGACAATTCTGCGTGGACTTACAGAGTCAGGGTCCAATTGACCCCTAACATGAACGTGATTTTTTTCCCAACATAATATGATGGCTAATCAAAACTTAGATCTAGACAATCTCATGGTGTAAAAACACTCATTTGTTAGACTTGTACAAACCGACCCTTCCCTTAATCCCCCCACAGACACACCTTCTCAAGGTGAATATATAGATCCACAGCTCACCTGTCAGAACCAAACACAGGAACAACCTGAACATCTCCACAGGTGAAGAACATGGACTCAAGATGCTCTTTCTCTGTGCTGCTGCTGATATGTTTCTGCAGGACGTCTCTTGCGGTAAGATCTTGTTCCGTCTCCTGTTCTCAGATGAAGACTATCCGCCCTGTCTAACTTCACTTGTATTCTCAACAGCAACTGTGGTTTGAAGGAATGTTCCAAGGTGAAACCGAAACGGTGGATATGACCACACAAATAATATCCATCAACAATGGTTAGATTTTTTTGTAGTCAAGCGGGTCATGATGTTGTTGGAATAATTATTAATGCATATAATAAATCAGGATTTAATTAGAACGGCTATCCGTCTCTATTTGCAGGATCTTCAGAACTTTTGCTGGAGGGCGATGTGGTTTTTCCCAAGACCAGAAATGCCCTGTTTTGTTCAAACAACAACTGTTTCTGGAAGAAAAACTCTGACAACATAGTGCAAGTTCCTTACGTCATCAGCAGCGACTTCTGTATGTGATGTCCCTTCTTTGTGAAGCTACTCTACAGTTACTTTAGATAGCATTTATTTTTTTATTTTGCATTATTTGTACTGATACTCTACTGTTTTTGCAGCCTACTATGATAGGTTGGTTATAACAAATGCCATGATGAGCTTCCACACCAAGACCTGCATCCAGTTTGTCCCCAGAACATCTGAGAGCGACTACATCAGTATTGAGAACCTGGACGGGTGAGAACAAGCACAGAGACTCAAACCTTCGAATAGTGAAGAACTAAACCTTGTATTTTTCAGATGCTACTCGTCTATTGGTAAGACTGGAGGTTCTCAGGTGGTCTCTCTCAGTACGTCCGGCTGTGTGTATCACGGCATCGTCCAGCACGAGCTCAATCATGCTCTGGGCTTCTATCACGAACACACCAGGAGCGACCGTGACCAGTACGTCAGAATCAATTGGCAGTACATTTCTCCTGATATGGCCTACAACTTCCAGAAAGCGAACACCAACAACCAGAACACTCCGTACGACTACGGCTCCGTCATGCACTATGGGAGAACGGCCTTCGCTCTTCAGCCTGGAGAGGAAACCATCACTCCCATTCCCGACGACACGGTGCAGATCGGACAGAGGCAGGAACTTTCCAGCATCGACATCCTGAGAATCAACAAGCTGTATAAATGCTCAAAGTGAAGAACAGAATTGTTTATCTTATTATAGTTTGGTGTAGAGGTGATGGGGCTCCGAAGGTGCTATGATGTTCATTTTGGTGTGAAGGACTTCTTTGCCTGATTAAATAAGATACAAAAATGCTATTTAATCGTGAGATCTTCCTTTTGATGCGCTTCAAATAATTGTGTGTGTGTGTGTCTGTGTGTGTGTGTGTGTGTGTGTGTGTGTGTGTGTGTGTGTGTGTGTGTGTGAGTGAGGGTCAATATATAGCCCAGAACTAGTAGTCAATAGTCAAGCACACCTGTGCAGATGTCAGTTTTTATTCCTCATTTAATAATGCAATTACTGTACGACTTAATTAAAAAAATAAAAACAAGTCGAGACAACCAAAGTCCTGACTGAGGCGCTTCAGCAACCAGAAAGCGTCTCGTGCGCACACAAAATGACAACTTTTCACATTTCTACTTATAGGCGTAGACGTTTGTGTAACACGGTGGAATAGAGATTGTTATAACTTTTCAGTTGAGATCTAATACATACAAATAACGAAGACTAAACTCGACCCACGAGCACTTTTTTGCGCTTTCTCGCCGGTTCGGAGTTTCCCGACACCCCCTTAAACGAACCGCTCCGTCGTTTCTTCCCATCGTGCTCCGCGCATGCGCGACCGCGTTCTGCCATCATCCGGGAGGGTTTTGTGTGTCGGGTTCAGACCTGCCATTGTCTTGCTTTGTTCTTGGGTTCAAAAAGCCGTTTTTTATCTGCATTAATTTCGGTGAGAGACTCGCTGGTGTTCCGATATCCATCCGAAATGTTTCCTATGACGCCTGGGTGTTTTTCGAGCAGATGTCTGGCCTTATCGCTCGCGTTTCCGATCAGCTGTTTAATTCGTGACGGCAAGGCTGATGTGTGTGTGTGTGTGTGTGTGTGACCTGCTTGGCTTTAAAGCCGATGAAGGATCAAGATCGAACGTGGCGGTTTAATAACGAAAGCGTGTGATGTTTCGAGTTCGTCTCTTCGCGTCTTGTCGCGGGTGTTTGTGTAGTTTGCGCGCCGGCACGTGCTGCGGAGCGACGGCTTGGGCGGCTAGGCCTCATGTTAGCCGCTTAGCTTTAGCACGACACCGGCGCAGCTCTTTAGCTTAGTCAAGTTACACGTTTTGCTCTCTCGCTTGTTAATTTCTTGTTTGGCAAGTTTAATTCCCCGTTTGGTGTTTAACGCGGTTCGTTTGACGACGCGATTAATTTAACCAGTTTCTTCCCGACACTTGCGAACGTAATTCAGCATTTGTGCATCCAATGTTTTTTTTCTCCCACAATTTAGTTGATGTATATATGAAGTGTTGTCATTATTTACGTTTTTGTGTTGAAAACAAATCATGTTTGTTGCGCGAACTTGTGCAAATGGAGAATGTCTGGCTCATTTTGAGGCCTGCCATATTTCGATTTTAACCTTATTCACTTCTACTGTCTTCTAGGTCTCTTTTATGAATAATCAAAAGCAGCAAAAGCCAACGCTTACCGGCCAGCGTTTTAAAACTCGGAAAAGAGGTGAGCAGCCTTAAACATTAGTCATTTAGCAGACGCTTTTATCCAAAGCCACTTACAGTCAATACCATTTTTACAATTCAACAAACCCAGGATCTGATGTTTCAAACACCAGCGCTCTACAGACCCAGCTAGTGGGGAAACGTTGGGAATGGCACTTTAAACCCAGTGCGATTGCCTCCCTGGGATGTGATGGAATGTTCTGACTGCGTTTGCTCTTCCCGCAGATGAAAAGGAGAGATTCGACCCTTCTCAGTTTCAAGAAAGTATTGTTCAAGGCTTGAACCAAACTGGCACTGACTTGGAAGCGGTTGCGAAGTTTCTCGATGCCTCTGGCGCCAAGCTTGACTACCGCCGGTATGCCGAGACACTCTTTGACATCCTGGTGGCCGGAGGAATGCTGGGTGAGTACGTCGCAACGTGTCATCGGAGTGTATGGTGCGTGTTTTGATCTTTCTTCCTCTCATCCCCAGCCCCAGGAGGTACTCTATCCGATGACATGACCCGTACCGAGTACTGCCTCTTCACGGCAAGTGAGGACCTGGAGACCATGCAGGCCTACGCTCAGGTAAGCGCCATCATCACCTCTGGCCAACAGGTGCTTTTCTAAATCGCTTTTGATTTTATTAGGTTTTTAACAAGCTGATCAGGCGTTACAAGTACCTGGAAAAGGGGTTTGAAGAGGAGATTAAAAAGGTGAGTATTCTCATTTGTGAGAAAATCCACGTGCTTCAGGCTTGAAGACTTTCAGTTGTCTTTTTTTTTTTTTTTTTTTTCTTGCACAATCCCATCATCAGACGTAAAACCCTTAAGTAATGATCCACATAACACATTTTTGGAAATGCAACCTGCAGTGGGAGAAATGATAGACTCAATCTATTAAACTAAGACATGAAGTCGTTTACTCGCATCTGTGAACATTTGCTTGTTGAAAAAGCCCCAAAATGTCAGAATTGTAAAGTGGTTTTAAACATTAAACGCATTTTAAAATGTCCAGTTTAACACCAAGAGACTGTATTTTAGAGACCCCAGAAAGACCAAATTCTATGTATTTATCCATCTCGTTTTAATCAAAAGAACATTAACATATTTACCGATTTGGTGCAATGTTTCCCTGGAAATGTTGTTCAATCTTATCTTGTATATTTTCTAATAAGCTTCTATAAGTTTATTTAAAAAATGTATCTGTCATGAAATAATCAAAATAACCACGGTTTTTCCTTGTACGTAGCTGCTGCTGTTTTTAAAAGGGTTCACCGAGTCGGAGAGGAATAAACTGGCCATGCTCACCGGAATCCTGCTGGCCAACGGCAACATCTCAGCCTCCATCCTGAGCAGTCTCTTCAACGAGAACCTGGTCAAAGAAGGTGAGAGTCTCGTCTTCTCTCTGCTCTGTTGCTCCAGCTGACGGCTTCACATCCACCGCTGTCGTCTCCAGGAGTGTCTGCTGCCTTTGCTGTCAAGCTGTTCAAGTCATGGATCAACGAAAAGGACATCAACTCTGTCGCTGCTAGTCTGCGTAAAGTCGGCATGGACAACAGGCTGATGGTATCTGTCCGCCGTTTTTTTTCTTTGCTTTTGATTTGATGTGTTGGGTTGTAATCTAGAAACGTTTTTGTACTCTGACTCTAATGGCATCATAAGACCATGTTCAGTCGAAAGCTGTAGTTGCCGTCACAAACGTCTATTAGGAATTAGAATTTTGTCTGAATAAACTGGTCCAAACAGATGCAATGACTGAGATGATTCTATTCATCTGCTTCTTTATTAGAACACTTAATTTTTAAAAAGCACAAAATAAAACGTAATCCTTTGGTTTACATTACAAGGCCAGTTTCAGTTACATTTCAACAGACGATTTGCCCAGTTTAAATAGATTAAAATGTAGTTTATGTGTTCGGTTAATGAGTTAAGTGACTTTGTCTAATGCCTTTTTCTTAGTGCAGCTTTGACAAATAACTTAATCCAACCTTTTCTTTTTTTTTGGCATCTCGACTTCAGTTTTTAGCGTTTTTAACCGTCGTCTTCACGCGAGTCTCACGTTTGCGGCTTTTTTTTTCCTTCTCTCCTCGCTCTTCCGAATCAGGAGCTGTTCCCTGCCAACAAGCGCAGTTGTGAGCACTTCTCGAAATACTTCACCGACGCCGGGCTGAAGGAGCTGTCGGACTTCGCCCGCAACCAGCAGTCCATTGGTGCTCGCAAAGAGCTTCAGAAAGAGCTGCAGGAGCAGATGTCTCGCGGCGAGACCCTGAAGGACGTGAGTGTGGCTCTCTCTCTCTCTCCTGAGGAGAACACGCGCCTCACGATGCTCCTGTCGCTCTCAGATCATCGCCTATGTTCGCGAGGAGATGAAGAAGACCAGCATCTCAGAGCAGACGATGATCGGGATCGTGTGGACCAGTGTCATGAGCTCCGTTGAGTGGAACAAAAAGGAGGAGCTGGTCACAGAGCAAGCCATCAAACACTTGAAGGTACCGGGGCTTTGAGATGTTCCTCGCTCTCTCTCTCTCTAGTGACGTTTCACTGACACGCCACACTCTTCGCAGCAATACAGCCCACTGCTCAAGGCCTTCACGTCCCAGGGCCTGTCCGAGCTCACCCTCCTGCTGAAGATCCAGGAGTACTGCTACGACAACATCCACTTCATGAAGGCCTTCCAGAAGATCGTGGTGCTGCTCTACAAAGGTGGGAGAGCTCGTGGCTCGCCCGCAGGGTTTCTGAGCGTGTCCCGTGTGTGTGTCGCAGCTGACGTCCTGAGCGAGGAGGTGATCCTGAAGTGGTACACCGAAGCCCACATGGCCAAAGGCAAGAGCGTCTTCCTCGAGCAGATGAAGAAGTTTGTGGAGTGGTTGAAAAACGCAGAGGAGGGTGAGTGTGAAGAGATTCAGCGGCAGGCGTGAGCGTCGGGTTTAACCGTGTTCTGTCCTTCAGAGTCTGAGTCCGAGGAAGAGGAAGGAGACTAAACGCCACCTCAGCAGAATGTTTTGTTACAGAAGTGCTCGTCTTTCTAATTTTTTTTCTTTTTTTTTTTTTTCTATTCTACCTCCCGTTTTTTTCGACACCATAACATTTAGATGTCATTTAAGGGCTTTATAACGAATGGTTAATTTTAACAGATTTTTTCTAGTCTTGAGGTTTACACTTCAATAGCACAACGTTGCGGTCAACCTTTGTAATCCGTCGCTCCGGGAATCTTTTTAAGTGTTGACGCTGTTTGGCCATCTGAAATTGTCGCTGTAATTTCCTTTGTCAATCGACATTCCATCTGAATCGGATCCGGCTGCCTTGTTTGATTTTTAAGATGCCCTTTTCTTCATGGTATCGATGCCTTCGCGCCCCATCGTGCTCCGTGTCCAAAGGGAAGCGGCCGTCTTGTCGTGATGTTAATGCCAAAGGGTTAATCCTTCTCTCGTGACATCCCGCAGCGTCGCTTTCTCCCCGTATATGAACTTGTACTGCGCCGCGACCAATGGACGATCACCTTGTAAAGACCCTTAAATGACTCCCAGACTCTTATGTTGTACCCCCCCCACCTCCCCTCCCCATTATTTGTCACAAATTTCTTTAATCTGGAAAACAAATTTGCTTTTTTTTTTTTATTAAGAAATAAAGATCTAGAAGTACCTGCTTTGTGCATTTTCTCACATTTTGTTTCAAAAGTCCACCATTTTAAACGTGCACGTTTTTCGGAGTCCACCAGGGGGCGCTTGAGTGAACAGGGAAAATGGCTTTTGTATATTGTTTAATGTATTTTCCAACCGTACTAACATTGTTTTCATACAAAACACAAGTAGCAGATTTCTGTGAGTTAGACGAGGTGTTTCAAGTAAAATATTGCCATTATTGGAAAAATAGTTTTATTTTTACCCGTTTGGAGGTATAAAAATGTGTAAATGTATACAACTCACCGACTGGAAGCCATTTAAATACACTGGATGGTTGTTTTACTTGCACATTAATACTTTTTTTTTATTTCATCCTAATACGCAAGTCTGCAAAGAACGTAAACCGTATAGAAATGACTGTACGAAATTCAACTATGTACAGTGTCAGCATAGCAAAGATCAGTAGATGTCACGTTCACACACACAAAAACATTTCAATTCCATCAAAACCAATCCTGAATCCAGTGTAAACGCAAATTTGTGTTTCCGTAGAAATTGCGTCGGCGAAGAGCCACGCCGTTCCATAAACTCGTTTACGATGTTTCCATTTCCCAATCGTGTGCTCATAAAGCTCGCATTTAGCTTTGTAAAGTTTGGCCTGCTCTACCCAACCCAGCGTGAGCCTTGTTGACGACCTCGAGGGCCATGTTGGGTTGTGGGCGTGGCCGGTACGTGACGTGGTCGAGCCGGACACGCGGCCGATGGGGACGGTATGGCTCATCACACCAGCTACTGAAATAGCCTCCACACACACGCTCTCCAGTTTCCTTCACCGACTCCATGCTGTAAACGCTGGGAAAGTGCACCAATCGGATTCTCAACGCCGACGTTTCCTCAGTTTAACGGCATGAACAAAAACACGGCGGTGGTCTCATGTAAACATCTGTCGGGCGACCTCACGCCGTCACGTGCCGCTCGCCGTCTTTTTGCTGCGGAGGTGGATAAAGGAGGCGTTATTGAATCGGGCAGCGCCTCAGCGCTCGGGCCGCTTCGACAGGACTCACCGTTTTGCGTTGGTTGCTCAGGCAGAAGGTGCAGATGGGTCGCAGCGGGGGGCTCTTCAGTTTGCCGTGGTATTTCAGGCACGGCTGCCCGTCCCGCGAGTCCTCGTCCAGCAGGAGAACGTTGGCCAGGTGCGAAATGTAGCTGGAGGCCAATCGCAGAGTCTCAATTTTGGACAACTTCCTGTCGGCCGGCTCTGTGGGGATGAGCGTACGCAGCGCGGTGAAGGCGGTGTTGACGCTGTGCGTGCGGTCCCGCTCTCGGGCGTTTGCCGCCTGCCGCTGTTTGCTCACCCCTGCCCGCCGCCGCCGCCTCAGAGGCTCTCGCTGGCACCGCGTGGAGCTGTCGCTTCCGCTGTCCGGCTCGGAGGGCGAGCTCTGTCCATCCTGTGCGCCGGCCGTCATGGCGTGCGGCGGGAGTCCACGGCGCAAGTGCTGGCTGCCCATGGCGCTTTAAGCTGAGTGGGGGCAGCAGCTGTCCGCTGGTCTTCCGTGGCCCCGTGGCACTCCAACATGCCATTTCTTGAATGACTGATCCCTTTCTGGATTCGTCCGCCACCATGTGGCTGCGGAAAAGGCTGGACAGGTGGGCATGAAGTGCCACCTGTCATGCCCTAAGAAGGAGGCCGGTGACGGATAAATAAAGCAGAGCGCACACACATCGGCCGCTCGCCCGCGTGACCTTGTGTTTAGGGCGACGGAATTTCCACTGGCAGTTCCCCTGATGTCCGCTCCTGGTCTTTTGTGTCCAGGCGTCCAGTTCTGGGCTGGTAGGTGTCTTTGTGGGACACTTTCTGCCCAGTGACCTTGTTCCGCTGCTAAATTTAGCCGGAAAGAGTTTGCCGACGGAGACGGTTGCTGTCGCCTGTAAAGCTGGCATCACATGGGCGGCTGACGGCTGGAGGTCCGGTTTGAGGAGGATGAGGAGGGGGGCTGCGTTTCTGCCCGGCCACCTGTTTGACTCTCTAAACTTGAGCTCCTGACACCAGTACGTGCGAAGCAAACTGTGCTGTTGGTGGTGCGAGGGTCGGTCACGTGACAGGAACATGACTGTCCAGCTGTGTCCATCTCTCCCGCCCTCTTTGGTCCGTCTTTAAATATCGCTCGGTGTTTAACAATGGCCCTGAGGTTGCGGCTCAACACTGGGGACTAGTGCTAATAGCGCGTTTGTTTTTTTTAATTAATGTGAGATAGAGAAATATTGCGTCAACTTAGTTTGTACAGTTATCAGTCTCTGTGTTTCTCTCGTTATTTTTTCCTAGGACACCCTCGTCTCTCTCTTTTCTTCTACGTCGACCCTTCTCATTCTCTGTCTTTGTCTCCATCAGTCTGTCTCTCTCTCTCTCTCTCTCTCTCTCTCTCTCTATTTCCAAGTCAGTGTCTGTCTCATCTCTCGCTCTCTCAGCCACTTTTCCTCTCTATTTCACTAACTCCCTATCTCTTTTTGTCTGCCCATTTCCCCCTCTGTCTATCTTTCTCTACTTCGCCAACTCTCTCTTCATCAAGCCATTTCCTCCTCTGTCTGTCTGTCTATCTGTCTCTCTATTTCACTAACTCTCACTTTTCTTCCCATTTCCTCCTCTGTCTGTCTCTCTATTTCACTAACGTTCTCTCCAACTCTCTCTTTTCTCCCCATTTTCGCCTCTGTCTGTCTATCTTTCTCTATTTAGCTAACTCTCTTCACAAGGCCAATTCCGCCTCTGTCTCTATTTTGCTAACTCTCTTTTTAAGGCCATTTTCTCTTCTGTCCGTCTATCTGTCACCCTATTTCACTAACACACTCTCTCTCTCTCTCTTGGACATTTTCCCCTCTGTCTATTTCTGTCTCTATTCTACTAACTCTCTGTCTCTCTTTTCTGCCCGTTTCCCCTTCTGTCTGCCTATCGGTCTTTCTCTAGTTGACTAGTTCACTAACCCCTAACACACACACAATGTAAAAATGTGAAAACGTGATACTGTATATAAAAGCTAAAAAATATATCAAGAATATAATAGCACTTTTGGCTATTTATATTTGCCTTTGCACTGTTTATTTTGTCAGCTGCTTTTCTATATTTTGGACCACATTTTAATATATTGCAGTTTATATTGGTTATTCAGTGTGTATATTTTACCTTTATCTCATCTTTCTTTTTTGCATTAAACGGAGTAACAATACTAATCTCATTGTAACCCTGAGATACAATGAATAAAGACGTTCTATTCTACAGAATAATGAAGTTATTTCTAATGAATGAATTGAATAATGAATGAATCTTACTTTTTTTAAGGTTTAAAAAAAAAAAAGCAAACTTTCTTAAAATGTGTGAATTAAAGGTCGACTGAAATTGGTTTTTCTACAGCAGATGCTGATGTTGATTTTTAGAGGTCAGGGTCGGTCGATGGCTGATATGTGATGTAGATTTTTTGGGGCCGATATCTTGAAGTTTTTCCCCTTCATTTGCATGCTAAAATGTCACGCTAATAAGAAGAAGACACAAAGTATAAAATATAAAAGTAACATTTACTGAACAATAATATACAGCAATATAGAATATACAACATATACATAGTGTAGGTACACATATACATACATACACAAAAACAAAGTCGTATTAATAACTGCAAACAATTATAAAAAGAAATCCAAACAAATTAGGACATTAAAACGTTTGAACACCTGAAGTGCATCAGTACTGCCAGTTTAACAGTGGCAGGTTGTCGTGCGGGAAACAAAGCTGCTCTGCGTTCTCTCCTCTTGAAGTCGTCGCCCGTTCCGCTGGGAACAGAGGAACTTCCTGGCCATTGGCGCGAGAAGATGTAGGCGGGAGCTATTCAGTTTCCACCATTCCAGTGGCTGACCAGTCTGTCTGTCAATCAGCGGTGACACTGGAGATGGAAGCCTCCGACCTGCTGATCTCCAGCGTGACGACCTCCACCATCACGTTTGAAACTACGTCCCACTGCTCTGCATTCGGAGTGGTGACCTGTCCATATTCCCCGGCATACACAATCAGCGCTTAGTATAGCCTTATGAAAAATTAAGTCTTAGTATAGCCTTATGAAACATTACATCATAGTATAGCCTTATAAAAATAACGTCATAGTATTGCCTTATGAAAAATTACGTCATAGTATAGCCTTGTGAAAAATGTACGTCATAGTATAGTCTTATGAAAAATTACTTCATAGTTATGAAAAATTACGTCTTAGTATAGTCTTATGAAAATTAAAAATTAGTGTAGCCTTATGAAAAATTACGTCATAGTATATAGCCTTATGAAAAAAAAAATTACGCCATAGTATAGCCTTATGAAAAATTACGTCCTAGTATAGCCTTAAGAAAATTTATGTCATAGTATAGTCTTGTGAAAAATTATGTCTTAGTATAGCCTTATGAAAAAAAAATTACGTCATAGTATAGTCTTATGAAAAATTGTCATAGTATAGCCTTATGAAAAAAAAAAAATTACGTCATAGTATAGCCTTATGAAAAATTTACGTCATAGTTATGAAAAATTACGTCTTAGTATAGCCTTATGAAAAATTATGTCATAGTATAGCCTTATGAAAAATGATGTCATAGTATAGCCTTATGAAAAATTATGTCATAGTATAGCCTTATGAAAAATAACGTCATAGTATAGCCTTATGAAAAATTACGTCATAGTATAGCCTTATGAAAAATTACGTCCTAGTATAGCCTTAAGAAAATTTATGTCATAGTATAGTCTTGTGAAAAATTATGTCTTAGTATAGCCTTATGAAAAAAAAATTACGTCATAGTATAGTCTTATGAAAAATTGTCATAGTATAGCCTTATGAAAAAATTCGTCTTAGTATAGCCTTATGAAAAATTATGTCACAGTATAGCCTTATGAATAATTACGTCATAGTATAGACTTGAAAAAAAATTACGTCATAGTATAGTCTTATGAAAAATAACGTCATAGTATAGCCTTATGAAAATGTATGTCATAGTATAGTCTTGTGAAAAATTACGTCTTAGTATAGCCTTATGAAAAAAAAAAAATTACGTCTTAGTATAGCCTTATGAAAAATTATGTCATAGTATAGCCTTATGAAAAATGATGTCATAGTATAGCCTTATGAAAAATTATGTCATAGTATAGCCTTATGAAAAATAACGTCATAGTATAGCCTTATGAAAAAATTACGTCATAGTATAGCCTTATGAAAAAAAAAATTCCGTCATAGTATAGCCTTATGAGAAATTCCGTCATAGTATAGCCTTATGAAAAATTTACGTCATAGTTATGAAAAATTACGTCTTAGTATAGCCTTATGAAAAATTATGTCATAGTATAGCCTTATGAAAAATTATGTCATAGTATAGCCTTATGAAAA
>MU204413.1:876317-887300 GCA_017309775.1 Paedocypris sp. Pulau Singkep
CCTTATGAAAAATTATGTCATAGTATAGCCTTATGAAAAATTACGTCATAGTATAGCCTTATGAAAAATTACGTCTTAGTATAGCCTTATGAAAAATTACGTCTTAGTATAGCCTCATGAAAAATTGTGTCATAGTATTGCCTTATGAAAAATTACGTCATAGTATAGCCTTATGAAAAATTACATCTTAGTATAGCCTCATGAAAAATTACGTCTTAGTATAGCCTTATGAAAAATTACGTCTTAGTATAGCCTCATGAAAAATTGTGTCATAGTATAGCCTTATGAAAAAATACGTCATAGTATAGCCTTATGAAAAATTATGTCATAGTATAGCCTTATGAAAATTTTCGTCTTAGTATAGCCTTTTGAAAAAAAAAAATTCCGTCATAGTATAGCCTTATGAAAAACAAAATTCGTCATAGTATAGCCTTTTGAAAAATTACGTCATAGTATAGCCTTATGAAAAATTCTGTCATAGTATAGCCTTATGAAAAATTACGTCATAGTATAGCCTTATGAAAAATTACGTCATAGTTTAGCCTTATGAAAAAATACGTCATAGTTATGAAAAATTACGTCTTAGTAGTCTTATGAAAATTAAAAATTAGTGTAGCCTTATGAAAAATTACGTCATAGTATAGCCTTATGAAAAATAACGTCATAGTATAGCCTTATGAAAAATTACGTCATAGTATAGCCTTATGAAAAATTACGTCATAGTATAGCCTTATGAAAAATAACGTCATAGTATAGCTTTATGAAAAATTACGTCATAGTATAGCCTTATGAAAAATAACGTCATAGTATAGTCTTCTGAAAAATAACGTCATAGTATAGCCTTATGAAAAATTACGTCATAGTATAGCCTTATGAAAAAAAAATTCCGTCATAGTTTTGCCTTATGAAAAATTACGTCATAGTATAGCCTTATGAGAAACTCCGTCATAGTATAGCCTTATGAAAAATTACGTCATAGTATAGCCTTATGAAAAATTACGTCATAGTTTAGCCTTATGAAAAATTACGTCATAGTATAGCCTTATGAAAAATTTACGTCATAGTATAGTCTTATGAAAATTAAAAATTAGTGTAGCCTTATGAAAAATTAAGTCTTAGTATAGCTTATGAAAAAAAAAATTACGCCATAGTATAGCCTTGTGAAAAATTATGTCATAGTATAGCCTTATGAAAAGACTCCTCTGCATCATGTGGAGCGTGGAGCTTCAGCGAGTGGGCTCCGATTGGATGATGGGGTGAGAAAAAAGATGATTGGACCATATGTGAGAAAAAAAAGTCTGAATGAAGTGACACGTCAGACTCGTCACTATTGGCTGGAGCGGCTGCAGAGTGAACCTGAGCAAGCATGCGCAGATGAGGAGAAGACATGAACGTGGCAGAAGGATTTAAAAGATAACTGGGACGAACTGGTGCCTACAAAAGGGCACTTCTGAAGTTTGGCTTCAGCAGAGAAGATGTGTCTCAAGCATCGGGACTGTGAAAGTCGTGCCGCAAAACGTCACGACGAGAGGAAATATGTCAGACGCTCCACCCGCACACATCCAGCAAAAGATATGCGCGATCATTTAAATATTATACAAGAAAGACAATCTTGCATTTCTGTCGTATTTTGGGGCGCATCTCCTGGGTGTGATGACACGTGACGGACACCCGCGCGCTATGTCGTTCACCAGCGGTCACGCGCGCTAATAAAAAACTTGAAAATAGATTTTATTCTGAAGTGTGTGTGTGTGTGTGTGTGTGTGTGTGTGTGCGCGCGCGCCAAACCAGAAGATGACACTCATTAAACCACATACAGCAAACACCTACAGATAAAATGATTAGACTAAAACTAAATTTGATTGAAAACATATTAATTGTATAGTGTCCAATTTATAACAATATAAGCGTGTTATTTATATTAGTATTCAGGTTTGACGCGCTTGCGCAGCGAGCTAGCTAGGAACAGCTGAGCAGTGACGTAAGTGTAGGAACTTCTGAGCTGTAGGAAGAATATTCAGAACACCTGTTCTCCTCTTTTTTGGAAATCAAAACATGGTCACCCTATTTCTCTCTCTCTCTCACACACACTTTACGACACAGCGGAACACGAAAGCGTTTCCACATTCAGTTGTTCTACATCAAGCGCTTGTTCGGAAACTATTGTTGGTTTATTTACCTAGAGACGCGTGGCAAAGCTAAATCCCACCTAAGCGCCGACACAAAAAGACACAAAATAAGAAAAAAAAATAGACTCAAAAAAGAACTCGTGGTGGAAGCGGAAAAAAACTGCTGAACTTACCGTGACTTCCGAGGTTTCGTCGCTAAAGTTTCTCAAGACTCGTCACGCGCGCTCCTTTCACGGAGGTCATGATTTTCCCGATGACGTAATGAGTGACGAGTCGACGCGCCCTCACTTCCACGAGCGCAGACTCGACTAACCGAGTCAGGAAAACAAGGTATGAGAGACCAATAATAGATCGCTTGTTTGTTTTATTATTCATTTCTTGTTCTGATCGCGTGTCTTTTAATGTCCAAACACATCGGCGAGAACAAGCCAGAGTGTACACACGTAAATAAATCTCCTACAAAACAAACGGACTTAAAAACGTTTATTTTCCCCACACATCTTTTTATTTTAAACACTTATTCGTCGCCTTAGCTTGAGTCTTAGTGCTATACAGGTTTAGTTAAAAACTGATCCAGGGTCAGTTGTTTGCGACAATGTTTTTAAAATATGGCAGGCAAACGTCGTCAACATTGGCAATTGCACGAGATGTCAACATTCTTGATGAAATGCCGCGAACCAGGCATTTGCGCATTTTCAAACTTTTGAGTTTCGATGGACAATCACGCAGCAGGTTTGAGTTTCTATGGGCAATAGTACGAAATAGGGTGAGTGGAAACATTTCCGCCTGCATAGTTTCTGGGGGAACGAACGCGACTTGAGGTAAGAAAAAATGTGAATCTTGTTGCCTTTCGTTATAGGAAATAATTCCGTTAATAGAAACCATTTTTTAAATTGACAAACACTTTCGTATATGGAATTTGTGTTAATCGTCATTCGTTAATAGAGGTACCACTGTACATAGATAAACACACGTGTACATATATAACGAATGTATACATTTATAAGAATATGTGTTTTTTATAAAACTGTATACTGTTTTATACATATACAATCTAATTGTAATATATTTACATACACAATATAAATGTAATACATGTATACGTGTCTTTTTATAACTATCACTTTGGACAAAAACCAAGTTAACGAAAACAAAATTAAAAACGCACAAATCGACATGTCTCTTTTAACTAAAAACCACTCCCACGACCGGTTCATCGGTGTTTGTAGTGCCGAAGAGCGGCCACTAGAGAGCAGCAAAGACGCAAAGATTGAATGAATGAAAGTACATATTTAAACTTAAAGGTACCGCACAGGTATTTCTTTATGTTTCTTGCAGCACGTGTGCAGACTGAAAAGTCTCAAGTAAGTTTAATTCAGTGTGTGCATCATATTATGTGCACGGGGGCTAGTTTGAGACTGCATCCAGAATCATTTTTAACACTTCTCCATTTAAAAAGTATTCTGTCACTAATACTAACCTTTTTATGTGACGTGATGACGATTCCGCGGACCCACGGCTTCCACGGGACGAAGTGAAGAAGCTAGATGAAGTCTTCAGGTAACGGAGTAACGGACCCACAAATATTCATTCATTCATTCATTCAAACAAACACTGGTCGCTTCCCACCATACGTGACCCTAATCAGTCAGGTGACAATGTAACAAACGCCACAGCGCCACCTTGTGGACAAACAAGATCAGGTCCGTTTGGCTAATACAGCATTTGTTGATTGAACAGCAAGAGGGAATAAAGGAGATAAAAAGGAGGAAATAACATCACACAATGCAACAGACGCAAACAATGTTTCAAAAATAATGCTAAATCACGTAGAACAAAGACACGTGTGCGCTTTGAGACAGTTACAATTGTGAAAAGCGCCTTATGCTCAGAACTTGAACTTCCACTATGTGGCACTTTATCTCTGCGTGGATGAAAGCAATAAACCTTAAAAAGGACCAGACCTAAACACAGTCACACGGTTTTTATAACACACAACTCTCTCTTTTGCAGGAAAACGTCAATGACTTTTCCCTCGACATTAACCAATGTAAGAGCCAAAATGCAATGTTATTTATGCTTCATGCAAGATATGTCTATCATTATTGCATATGCAAAACACGGTTTCTTTTCAAAAGGACAAAAATCTCAGATGTGGTGATTGGCCTCGTTCCAGACGTTTGTACTCGTGTGTTGTGCTGTCATTATTCATTTATGTTCATTTATAGTGTGTGTGCATTGTTATTTATGTTTATGTTAATTTATGCATGCTTACTTACTCGTTTATTTTTCTTGTAGATTTGTTTATATATACATACATATAGATTTTTTTCTTTCTTATAAATACGGTATATATATATATATATATATATATATATATATATATATATATATATATATATATATATATGTTTATGTGTGTGTAGTTGTCGCCCCGCCCATGTTGCCACGCCCACCCAAATCGCCCCGCCCCCTGCTGTATGCATACCTTATTTTTGAGTATTAAAAGTGATAGTATAAGGTGTAAAGTACAAGACTCAAATACAGGTTTAGAATTACGACCAGACAAGAACGTCGACAATTACAACTGCTGGAAAACTAGCACGGACAAAACTTCAACCCGCTACTGACATTCCCACAGCAACACCGCTAATCTCGACACGTTCCTGCTCCATCACAGTCCACAGAGAGTCGGCTCCACACGTCCGTTTGTAAGAGAGTCTGGCTTAAAAGCAAGCGAAGCATGAAAGCGTTTTCCCGCGCAACACTTCCTCAGACCCGCGCGATACGGCCCGGCTCACTGCTCGGGTTCTGGCTGAGCAAACAGAAGTGCCAATTAGCGCTTGGCGTTCCGATATTTTTAAAGATTATAAAGCTCCGCCGGAAAGCACCAGGTTTCCAATCATAAGTTACGAGATTCGATTCCTGACTGGTAGAAATAATCTCAGAGTGGTGATACAGGCTAGTGGAAAACCGCTAACACGCTAGTAGCTTGTCTTTCATATATTAGCATTAGCATTGTGGCAATCTCGCCCTGGTATGCATCCGAATTAAGTATGCAAATGTTTTCCCACAATAATCTAGGTTTGCTCACTAGTTAAACATGACATGAAGGGCACAGGTTTGGTACATGATGTAATTTGGAGATTTTTTGCAGCAAAAAGACTGATTCAGTCTTAAATCTTACTTTCGGGTAAGTGCGCGCAAACCTTTCATTGAGGTTCGTATTATACTGTTTAATTCTTATTACTTGGTGAATTAATGGAGCAAAAGAGCGACGCAAGTTGGTCGGCTGCTAAGCTAAAATGCTAAAGCTAAGCTACACATTAAGTAACACTTTAGTTCATTTCAGCTTTAAATCCAGATTCATTGTGACTTTAAAAGAAAATGCATGATTATCCACTTTTTCTAAAGCTGAAACCTAAAGTCCAAAGAACACTGAAAATGGTAGCGATTTCTTTTGTATTAGCATCCTGTTTTGCCTTGAAAGCTGCTTTTGTTTTGTCTAAAGCTCCTATTTAGATCGATCTGTGCTAATATATTATTTTTAAAAGGCTCTGTGCACCTGGATTTTAATTGCTCTATTTCTTTCATCGCTCGGTCACTTTTGCAGCTCTTTATCGTTTATTTTAAGCGCTTGAGTGAACTATTAAGACGGAAGCAAACAAACGTAGCCATTAGCAACGTTCTCCTTTACTGAATGACTATGAATGGCGCTTCTCTTTTCAAGTTTATATAGCGCTTCATTAGTTTGAGACCAACGCAAAGTCGCTATGAGAATTAGGGGGAAATGGTCTTTAAAAATGTCAAAAACATTTTTTTTTCAAAATGTTGAAAAAAGAAAAATGTCCATTGTTGTTCAGCTATGGTTAGCTATAGGGGAAATATCCGTTCTAAATAATAATAATAATAATAATAATGAGTATTTGTAGGTCGCTTTTCACAGTTTTAACTGTATTTAAATCCAACACGGATTAAAAAATGTGTCGTTTTGGCGCAAGGTACAAGCCCCACCTTTATGCAAATGTCACTGATGAAAGTTATTAATAAGCAACAGATTACTGAAACAGTGTCAGTTTCTTTGTTTTTCACAATGAAAACTCTCAGATTGTGATTGCTGGTGAGGTGATGTTGACAGAATTAGCAGCTAACACAAACTACCGCACGCCAGACAGAATTATTAAAGGGAATCGTTCTAAACGCGCTAAATCAAACACAGATCAGGAATGGTTATCGAAAAATCTCCTTTTTTAACATTTACCCTGCCTTCTGTTGACGTTCCTCAGGATTACCTCAGGTTATCGTACGCTAACAGCTGGGCTATTAGCTATGCATGAGCTGGCTTGATGTCCGCCATCGCTGGCCGTTAATTAGTTCAGACGCTTGTTTGTGTTGTCATGGCGTTGTCTGTTCACACAACCGCGGCGGGCGTGACGCAAACAGAACGTTTGCTGGCGTTTTCCCACATTCCAGTCACATAAAGAAATGTCCTGGGAGAAATGGTCTGCGAGTGGCGGAGGACACGAAACTGTCTGTGTCTTGGCTTGAATGACGAGGGAAATCTTTTGATTTTCTGTCAAGTTGAACTTCAAGTTGCAATCCATTAAAAAGCACCGGTCTGGCCAAAAGAAATCCAAAGTCTTTTAGAGGTGAGCGTGTCATTTCAGTCGTAGAAATCGTGTGGTTACAGAAGGCACAAATTATTCCCAGTTTTTCTTTATTTTATTTGAAACAAAATATTGTTTGACACTTTTATTGTCACAAATTGTCACCACAAATACAATTCCATTCCAAAAAAAATTCCATTACTACCTTATTAAATTACAA
Organism: Paedocypris sp. Pulau Singkep; assembly: GCA_017309775.1. Classification (NCBI taxonomy): domain Eukaryota; kingdom Metazoa; phylum Chordata; class Actinopteri; order Cypriniformes; genus Paedocypris; species Paedocypris sp. Pulau Singkep. The sequence continues at coordinate 883,274 of MU204413.1, forward strand.
TGTTTGCAAAAAAAAAAAAAAAAATAAAAATATATATACGTATATATTTACAAATTGTAGTTCATCTTATATGTTATCTGAGTTATGCTATCCGTGCTGGACTGGGATCTGTCAGACAAAAATAATACCATGGTCAGAAATCGAGTTTCAAGCATACGTAAAAATGTATTTGAGATGAAAATTTTTAAATGCAACTGCGGATTTACAAGACTTGGTTTACCATTCTAACAATATGCTTTAACTAAATTATATACGTGTTCAATTAGCTAAAGTTATTAAACTTACATAATCAATATAAATGTTGACAATTTTGCCAAAATATGAACAAAATATTTTTTTTACTAACAGCAACACAAAAATAGTTTTGGCATTATTAAATCACGCGACAACAATGCAATGAATTGTGCAGCCTTGATTTCATTATTTCATCAACTTTAAACCGGCATAAAATCTCCAGAAGCCGGAGCTACCGCACTAATCATTAGAATTAATGAATTATTTGTAACTGTTTACAAGTAAAATACATTTTTACCTTTTTAGAACAGAGATTTCCAAAATATCCGCTTCTGCAAGCGCAGACATTAGGACGGACGCATCGACTTCCGAACAAACATTTCTGTTCGCAGATTGCTGGAAAACAATACAATACTGTATTACTAATCAGGCAGAATAAGCATTAAACGACTAGACAGAAATAACGTGTATAAAGAAATGCAAGCTTTATGAAACAAGTGTTACAAAACACAAAACGAATGTCCAATAAATTCAAGTTATTCAAAAATAAAGCAGGCATTTACAAAGTCCGGCCCGGGGGCCAAATGCGGCCCTTAATCAAATTTTGACCGGCCCGTGACTTGGTTCATTAACTGAATGTAATCCGGACCGTGGCCAGTGTTCAGTCCCTCCAGGATTTCGCGATCGCGCCAATTCAGCGAAACCTCCAGGTTACTTGCGACCTTGCAATTTCATCCAATCACCGCAAATTTACCGCAAATTCGACCAATCCGTGTGGTCCGTCACAGCACCAGCAGTGTTTTCGCACAGAAGGTCTTCATTATAGTGACGGGAAGTTCGTCTCTTTTCAGAGATTCGGCTCTTTTGCCTCGTTTAACTCTTTCAAACGCTCTCGCAGCGGTTCAGCGCCTGAACACACCATGTGATCTCAAACACAATGTGAACGGTTTGTTTCACCGCGCCCACCCGAGCTTGCAAAATATTAAATCAAAATCATATATTTTTTTTCAATGTTCCATTATGAAGGTTTTTATTGCTTTATTTATGAACACATTTTAAAAAGCAGTTACTAAATCACTTTATTTGCATTTTAGAATTATATCTATTTTTTTGCATTTTAAAATAGAAATAAACACTATTTAATGTTAAATACTAAATTATATACAAAAATGTGTATATCCTAAAATGTGTATTTTCTTTTCCCCGAGCCCGGTCCGGCCCCTTTGTCAAATGTTAGAACCCAATGTGGCCCGCAAATCAAAAAGTTTGGGCACCCCTGCTTTAAAGGTTAGTGTTAAATTGCAGATTGTGATAAGAACGAACACGTGGTTTACATGTAGTGACACAGTCAGTCGCTCGTCGCCTCAATTTCCTCCAGAAACACATCAAGTTGCGTGTCACAGTGACATGATTTTAAAAGATTATTTTTTCACGCTGTGACAACAGATGATAGATGTAAAGACAAGGTTCACAGAAAAGCACAAAAATGCCCGGGACACATATTACACCTCGTGTGTGTCCGCTATCATGTTATAATGCTATAAGCGAGGGAGTGACTCACGGTTCTGACAGAGCGCTCCTCTCCAGCCGCGCCCACAGTGACAGCTGTTCGCTCCCACACATTCACCTCCATTCAAGCACGTCTGCAGACACACGGCTGGAAGAGAAGAGAAGAGAAAGAATAAAGTCAGGGTGCAAAATTCTCTCAGAATATACCTGTCCAAACACAAAATGTTCAGTTATCTATCTGTCTGTCCATCCGTTCATCCACACGCCCGTCTGTCTGTCTGTCTGTTTATCTATCTATCCATCTATCATCTGTCTATTTCTCTCTACACTAGATCTGTTTGTCTGTTCATCTATCCACCTTTCATTCCATCCATAAACTGATTAATCTTTTGGTCTGTCTGTCTATTTATCTATCTATCCATCTATCATCTGTCTATTTCTCTGTCTTTCTGTTTCTCTGTACACTAGATCTGTCCATAAACTCATTAATCTTTTGGTCTCTGTCTGTCTGCTCATCTATTTGTTTTTCCGTCCACTGATTTATTTTTTATTAAAAAATTATTTCATTTTTTAATTGTTGGGTAGATCTATCTGCCCTCTTTATTTCTATTCAAACCTTCAACACTGCTCTGTCTAACTATCTACAGGCCTGTCTGTCTGTCCATCTCATTTATCCGTCTGTCTGTCTGTCTGTCTGTCTGTCTGTCTGTCTATTTCTCTATTTGTCTGTCTTTCTCAGTACAGTAGATCTGTCTGTCTGTTCATTTATCCACTTGTCATTCTATCCATAAACTCATTAATCTTTTGGTCTGTCCGTCTGTTCATACATTTGTCTTTCTGTCCTGAACTAAATTTATGTTCAAGTTCAAGTTCATTTGTATAGCGCTTTTCTTAGTCCGCGACCAAGACGCTATGTGGAAAAAAAAGTCTTTAAAAAGAAAAATGTTGATTCCTTTATACGAGTTAAAAAAAAAATAGCATCATAGATTTTATCTTAACATAGCTAAAATCAAATGTGTCTAGTCTTGGGTGGTTTTTATTCCTTTTATTCTTTATCGTCAGAACACAAGCCAATTTCTGTGTTTCTGCTTCTGACAAACCAAAAACTACAGTTGTTTAGTGAAGGTTTATCCCAGTGTAGTAATAATCACATTCTCTCCAGCCAATCAGAGTAAGAGCCGATCCCACGTGAAACTAGTGCCGAAAAGTCCAAACCGAAGGAAATGTAGAATGGACAAAAAAAATCTGAAACGGAGGAAAAAAAAGTGTGCAAAAAATGTGAAGCTAGCAAACAAAAAAATAAAAAAGTGAAAGTGCGAAGCATTTTGTTTATTTGAAATGTACGTGTGGCATTTTTGGGACTAATCGAACTCCATGCATTTTTTGCTAAATGTGAAAACACTACACAACTGTGTTTGATTAAAAACCGGTAAAAGATTGAATCACAGGTTATGCGATGTTAATGGAAAACAGGCGACGGGTTGAGAGGTGAAAGACGTCTGCCCTGGCATCCCTGTGACCAAAGGATCCGTCCACGTGTAAAGTGTGTAATGCCTCTCCATTGGCTTGAGTTACGAGAGCAGCGTGAAGAGCAGGAAACGTTCACACACTCACGCTCTTCACAGCGTTTCCCCCTCCAGCCGGACGAGCAGTCGCACACATCTGGTCCCACACACTTTCCTCCGTTCATGCACAGCGGCTCACACACACCTACAAAGAGAAAATGCTTTAAAGCTTCCGGAACATTCTGGAGGCTGAAACAATACTGACCTGTTTGTTAAAAAAAAAAAACACATACATGTTAAAAAAGTATATTTTTTTCATAGTAAAACTCAAAAAGTTGTAATATAATTATAAACTATAAAAAAGATGCAGTTATTGAAATATATATTAAGAATTTGTAATAATCATAATACACAATACATTACAAAAGTACAATTGTAAAATTGAATAAAGATTTTATTGTGTCAAATTATTTTAATACATACAATTAACATTTTCAGATATTAATGTATGACAAAAAAATTAAACCAATTTATTTCAACCACCAAGTCAAAAAGTCATAATAATTTTTTTTTACTAAAATTACAGTTATGAAATATATACGTATTAAGAACTATTAATAATCTGAATATAAAATATATTACAAAAGTACAAAATTAAATAATGATCAAATAATTATGTACTGTTATGTGTAAAATTATTATAATATATAAAATATAATAAAAAAAATTAATGTATGATAAAAAATGAAATAAAGGATTATGTTACTTTATATAATACA
>MU204413.1:887400-922930 GCA_017309775.1 Paedocypris sp. Pulau Singkep
AAAACAAAACACACACACACACACACACACACACACACACACACACACACACACACACACACGGATTTATGTTTATAATATAATCCTTATGAAATACACATTTAGGAAACAACGTCTTGTTTTCAATGCACCAAATACACATGATTCAAAAAAGCAATAGTTTAATGCGTACAATAAAAGTAACAATAGCGGAACACAAAAAAAAACAAAAGAAAATAACACAGTCTCCACCTACTTTTCTCACAGCGCGGCCCGGAATATTTCCCCACACACGAGCAGATGTTGTTCCTCATGCAGTGGCCACCGTTTTTGCAGGGTGGGCTACAAAGAGCTGAACGCCGGCACACGTGGAAGAGACAAAAAGGAGCCGTGTTTGAGGATTCATTCAAACTGTAGAAAACTGCGAAACTCTCTAGAAGCTTCACGCAACCTTGAAGCCACCCAGACATCACCACCATCTCTCTCTATCATACACATTTAGGAAACGACGTCTCTAGCCATGAGGGGAATCACTCTTCCCCACGTGAAGCTGTTGTAGAGGAATCAATAAATGCATATATGAACATCAAAGGTTCTCAACTCCTGATTCGCCATCATCGACGGAATCCATTTTTTTCTGTGGAGCCGGTCCATTTCATCGTTTTAAAACCTAGGCCGGTCAACAACCAGTAACATTTCAAGGCACTTTCAAGAAACTGCGCTGACGCTCTTGAATGCTCTGGGAATGATGAGGAATCTTACCGGTCTGACAGCGCGTCCCGTAGAAACCGGACTGGCATCTGCAGGAGTCCGGCCGCACGCAGGCTCCTCCGTTCAGACACGCAGGGTCACACACAGCTGGACGGACACATGTGGACCATCAAAATACATTAAAAAAATAATAATTTTTTAATTAAAATGTGTGCAGAAACAAGACTGGAATATTTTTTTCCAGAGACTTTACTGGAATATTTGAGCAAATGAAACAATTTTTTCAACTTTTTTTTCGGACCACAGCTTAATGCTGCCCACTGCTCCAGCTTTGTGTGTGTGTCACTCTCAATTTGCACACGGCCCCTAGTGGCCATACGGACAAACTGACCTCACTTTTTATTTCCAAAAAATGTTAACATATGGGTGATGAGTTTTTTTCCAGATTATAAGGTGTGTGTGCAATGATTTGAATGATTGTGTTGATACTTTGAGATTGTGTGGCGCTGCTTTTTCAGGCCATGAAACAAACCAGAAATTTAAATTTGAACTTAATTTTCATGATAAACAGTGCTGTCATAATTATGATAATCACAATCAATAAACAGGCCAATGAGTTTCTCCATCGATCTTCCTTTACCCTTGAACAACAGGGTATCAACAATCCAAGAATCTTATTGGCTTAGAGAACAGTGAGAAAAGATCTTTATTCTGGTAACTGCTCGGTCGATTTAGACGCTCTAGACTTGAAAAAGGACATAAAAGATGAAGGTAGAACAAGACAAAAGTTTAAAAGACAGAGAAAGAAAAAGAAGTGGACAGTTACGATACAAAACAAAAAAGCATTTATAGGAAGTAAAAAAATCAGATGTACCTTAAGAACAAGGATTTGTTTACAGAAGATGCACTAAATGCACAGGATATATCTTTTATGGTAAATCATATCTTATTATAAATAATAAGAATTATTTTATTTAGAAGAGAACTGCTCATTTCCTCTGTAAATAAGAATTATTTAAAATCATTCAATTATGTTAAAATCACGTAATGCACACTTTATTTAAAAATCCCTCACTTTTAATGTGAGCATATTCATTGTACAAAACTTGTCAGTGAACTATGAGTAAAAAAAATAAATAATTAAAATAATCCTTCATTAATCGAAATTGTGTTAGAATATTCAAATAATCGACATTTAGATTTTTATTTATACATAATAAAAGTGTTGACACACACCAGCAGACTTTTGTTCTGGACAAACAAGTGTTACATGGCCACACTTCCATTGTATAGACTTTGTGTCGCATCGTAATTGATCTTCACAGTTGGACAAGAAAAAGTTATCACCAGGCCGAAATAATGGCGGATGTTTCCTCTCATCCGTCAGCTCCACAATGAGAAATGAACAGAAAGAGGTTCCACATCATATAAACGCCACCAGGAAGCAGGACACACACGTGTGATGGATTCCGAGAGAAGCGATTGGTCCCAGTGGGAGCACACCCCACACACACACACACACACACACACACACTCACCTGTCTCGCACGACGGTCCCGTCCAACCCACCAGACACTCGCACTCATCCGGCGACGAGCACTTCCCTCCGTTCTCGCAGTGACGGCTGCACACCACTGGATAGATCAAACCACAGCAGATGTGCCATACACCACACGGCCACTAGAGGAGCTCACGCTTGCGTTTTGTGCACAGATGTGATTAATGGAGACTCACTGGTTTCACATCTGGGCCCGATGAAGCCATAGGGACACGAGCAGGTGTCTCGAGCCACGCAGGTGCCTCCGTGTCGGCACGGCAAACTGCAGAGAGCTGCGGGAGTGTTCCACAAAACACCGTTATAGATCACGACACAAACAGCCGATGCTTCATTCCTCAAGGATGAATCCATTCGAAGGCTGAATATAATGGTTACCACATTTTTTACCGCAGTGTAAGGTCGGACTCATCATTATTCACTCCTCTTTTATCATCGTCTGTCTGTCTGCTCTCTCTCGAAGATCTAATCCACATGTGTCAAACTCAAGGCCCGGGGGCCAGATGTGGCCCGTGAGAGCTTAAAAGTTTATAGTGTCTAAAAATAAACACCAAAAAATTAATTAAGAGCGTGCCTTGATAAAAAGCTACATTTCCCACAATGCCTTTCCACTACTGATAGCTGTGGCAGTGCTTGCTTAGTTTTGTTATTTTTCTTCATTCACTTGGACAGTTTGATCCTTCATTAGTGGAGTTATGTGTGTTTTCACAAGCTGACAAAAAGTAACAATGTATGTTAGAGCAACAAGCAAACATAGGATGCGTAGAAATTCACTTAATTGTCACTTAAGTTATGATAAATAGTGAGTTGTGTGAGACACCAGGCCATTTCAGGACCAGGGACAGTGATCGCAGAGTTACATTTATTTTTCATTACATTTGATCACATGTCGCAACTGCAATGATTATAGACATTACGCTGATGTGGCCCTCGGTGAAGATGAGTTTGACACCCCTGATCTACACAGTTCACGCTGCCACACAAAAGCGCAGAAGATCATCACAGACACCTCACACCCGGGTCACACACTCTTTGAACGGATGCCGTCAGGAAGAAGGTTCAGGAGCATCCAATCAAGAACTGATAGAATGAGGAAAAGTTTCTGTCCAATAGCAGTAAAAGCGCTCAATACTATGGAATCTAAACCAGCCTTGCTTCTCCGCTGAACACTGCCAGCTACTCTCATCGCTCAGACTTTGGGGGGGGGGGGGGTTGCTCATAATAGCCGATTTCAACTATGTGCGTAAATACTTAAGAGCCCCCAATTTTCCCTATAAGTCAGGAATAATCACAAATAAACAGAAATACGTTGAAATATCAAAAATATAGTCAAAAATGAAGAACACTGGCAATCAGTAAAAAAAAAATCCAAGGAACAGACACAATCAAATCGGGCACAATCGGGCGTCTAAAAGAGACAGGCCACTAATAGAAGATATGCAGTATGTACATTACAGATTAGCTTACCTCTTTCACACGTCTCCCCATGGTAACCAGCTGGACACTGGCATATGTCTGGTGCTACGCATTTCCCTCCGTTTACACAAGCTGGACTACAAGTTGCTGCAACCAAGCCAGAAAAAGTGTTAAAACTGCTGTTTCGTTCTTAAATACGACATTATGTTTATTTGATTTATAAGTGCTATTGTACTGCACTTCTATGAAATCACTAAAAGGCTTTGAGTTTGAAAAGATGACTTGCTACTTATATACAGTAGACCACAGGGGGCAAAACTCGTCGTTTCGATGTGTAAAGTGTTTATTTTACATGGACATTGTGATCTGTGTCCCGATTGGTTGTAGAGTCTACCAATCACAGTACAGTACAATTATGGCTTGGCAAAATTGCGTATATAATTCTATAGATACCAACGTTAACTGCACTTATAAAAAGATCCTTTAATTATTTATGAATCATAATTTATTACACATAAATAAGTGACATAAATATTTAAAAATGTGAAATTTATTGATGACAACTAGCAGCAAAAACTGGCTTGACAAATGCACGTATCAGGAGTAGTGAGCAGATTTACAGACTTAAAACATCTAGAATAATTGCAAGGCGACTTTGCAGATTTCGCCTACTTATATTTAACCATGTATAACAAGACATATATTTTTAGTAGAACGTCACTATTTATCACTTGATGTCTGCAGTTTGGCAAACTACCAGAAGAAACAGAGGTCTACTGTATAACTTCATAAGAGTCTGAGAGTGTAGCATTAAAATATGTGAACGGAACCATGCGTTAAAAAGGTTCCTAGATTACAGAAATGCAGGGGTGTGAGGTACTTGAGTAAATGTACTTGGTTACTTTACTTAAGTATGTTTTTGGCTACTTCGTACTTGCACTGAGTATCAAAAATATAAGCAACTTTTACTCTCTACTCCACTGCATTTGTGATTGAGTAGCAGTACTTTTCACATTCTTTTAAATTCTGTTTCTGTATTAGAAAACAATAGTTTTTTTTGGGGGGTGCATACGATGTGTACGAATAAAGTACTTCTTAATACTTAAGTTCTTTAAAAATTGGATACTTTGCTACTTTGACTCAAGCCTTTATGAAATCGGTGACTTGTTACTTGTAATGGAGTAGTTTTTACAGTAAGTATCTGTACTTTTACTCAAGTATGGCTGTGCGCTACTCGTTACACCCCTGCAGAAATGTCCTCGCGAGGAGATTCCAAGGCAAGACGAGACAAACTGTGTGTTATGCGCGACCTGTTGCGCAGTGGAGGCCTCGATATCCCTTCTTGCAGCGACACGTGTCCGGAGCCGCGCACTCCATGTTTCTACCGCAGGCGTGTCTGCACACGGCTGAACACAAACAGCACATCATCCATGTTCTTCATCCACATGCCAACGCGTCCTCGCCTCACTGCGCAGCCTAGAGCAACAGCGTCCACGTTCTGCACGCTCTCGCCTTTCATTCCAAACCTACGTGATTAGACGCCGCTGTTTAAACATGCTGATCTTTTTAATGGATTATCCCCTAAACTCTTCCTTCCAGCACTCTGAGAAGCCCAGGTCTGTTTGGAGAAGTTCCTGCCTAATGAACGGAAGCTCAAGCTTGACTGGTGTGGTGTGCACGATGGAAGAAACAAATCCACGAATGCAAATACAATTGCGTCCAACGTGAGTTTCGACGCGCTAACTCGATATCGTGGGAACGCGGTGGTGAACCATCCGGTGATTCCTCCACCCGCTGCTGCTAATTTTCTCAGGTTCACGAACCCATGGGATGAGAGAGTGTGAGGAATGTGTTTATTCCTGACGCCTTGAGCGTGCTGAGGGATCCAGCTCACTGTTTACACCAGTTACTGTCAGTTGTCAGTCTTAAACTCTAACTGGTGCACACTTTATATAGTCAAAGTCCCCAGTGGCACACCCACGTTTTTTTTTTTTTCGTGATGGCCTGTTGCAAAGTGGCTTGAAGGTACCAGTCTGATGCAAAGTGCACTTCTTGAATAACAATAAACTGCAGAACTTTCTAGAGTTTGCCAAGTTGGTTGAACATCTCCTAACGTGGCATCGACTGCTGAAATACCTCGAGAATTGGCGTCCCTGGAATTGCGAATCAGCTAAACTTCCATTGGAACTTATCTAACGCCGTTTCCGCTTTCTGCAGAATCTCTCAACATGATCAATCAAGTCTCGGAATAGCTCAATTTTTGGCTTTGTTGGACAACAAAGGCTTTTCCAAGGAGAAACTGACGACTTCATGGCTGAACGAGGAATAAAACATGCTAAAGTTAGCTTGAAACACCAAATCATGGCTTCCATTCCTTAGTAAAGTTTTCAAAAAAGCATCGGCTGAATGAAAAAGTGGCTTACCCCGGCATGACCGACCATCCCCGATGTATCCCAAAGGGCAGCGTCCACAGCGAAGTCCACCCTTCTGCGCAAGTTCACAGCGAACGCCAGGAAAACAGGGCTGACCTGCACAGGCAAAGCCTCTCTCCTCTAAGAGAAGCACACTGTGTTCTTTCTGGAGAGTTGGCTGGATGTCCAGAGTGTTGCTGTGCTCCCCAAGGAAGGTGAAGCTTGGTCGTGGAAGCGGTTGGGACTCATAAGGGTCTTTGATTCCAGTCCCAAGGCCGCCATCAGCAGAGAACTCCGTCTCCGACAAAGAGAAGGACCTGGAGGTCAGGGCAGCGGTCAGGGGTTGGCGAAGGTCTGGAGGGGTCCGTTTGTGGGAAATAGAGGACGTCACCAGACTGGACTGTGGTGGCAACAGCTTCAGATCTCCAGAGCGAGGCAAAGTGACTTCACGTGCTGGCGTGACGCCTGCCGATGGTTTGACTGGAGCATCGTTCTTCTCCCGACTCACATCATGTGGCTTCTTATTAAAACGAGACACTGGACTCCCACTAGTGACAGAGGGAGGTGCACGTCCCACCACCCAAGCCTTTCTAGCAGTGACCGGTGGGAAGGTTGTGTGCTGGTGTGGGGTCCTCGCCGGGGAGGTTAGGCGTCTCTGAGGGAGCCTGAAGGGGGGGAGGGGAAGGTGCAGATGGGACACGCTGCTGGAGACGTGAGGTAGACTGTTCTGGGCTGGGATCCGTTGAGGTGAGTAGCGGGGTGCTGGATGAGAAGACACGTTTGATATCACGAGGGGATAAAGTTTAGCTTCTTATCTTACACAACAAACTCTTCGATAGACTCAAAACTACAAAACAAAAACCGTCGTCAACATCGGAATTCCAGTAATGGAATTATGAAGGTCCAAATTTGGACCATATTTGCGCGTATGTATTTATGCATTTATTTACACATAAGTTCATTTATTTCCTATGTCGTTTATATTTGATTTTGGCGGTTTTGGTCCACCATATGGAATAGCTTTTTTAATTCCAAGCCAGTTCAATTCATTCGCCCCACATCAAGTTTTCATCATGCGAGAAGCAAAACTACGATTCCGCAAAACGCCCTAAAAACACAATTCTTTCATGTACAAGAATCTGAGGCAATATTGAGACACAAAGAGAGATTTACGCAACAGAATAGAGACGCATCTTTTCTCGTTTTTCCAGCAGACGGATTCACGTCTGATAATGGCACTATTAGGAACGAGTCCAGCTATTACACGGCTCTGGAGAATTACACCGTGTGAAAAACAAATTTGGGGAATTTGAAAATCAACAGAAAAGATTAGAAAAGAATGTCTAAAACAATACCACATAGGGATTGCAGCATTGTTTAGCTTGGGGATAAAAAAAAAAAAAGGGGATCAGTTACAGTCTGTTGGGTTCTTTCTGTGGATCTTCAGAAATATCAAAGGGCAGCAACAACGAATAAAACAGCAGAGATAACTGGCGCTTGTTGTCTGTTTACCTCGCCCCTTCTGAATGAGTGTGGGCTCTACTCGACTAATCCTCGTGTGTTCTGTGCATGACTGAGCATTAGACATGTCGGGGTCTCACTTATCAGGCGTATCACAGTACACGCTGCGCTTGGAGGATTATGCTTCCGGTTTCCTTTATTTCCCTCTAATTACTACAGCTCTCGACTGTTGAGAGATGAAATGAGGAGGATTAAAAATGAGAAGAGTGACAAATGGATTTCACCAAGACGAGCTAGCGACGTCTCCCTGTGCGTTTTTTTTCTTTAAAGCCGTATTGTTTCATTTAGATGCTTCTGAAGAGCAATTATTAAAGGGAAGGAAACATGTAATTGTGAAGGGTGAGTGGATGGATGGACGAACGGACGGACAGACAGATAAATATTGTACATAGAGATTGTACATATTATTAATATTATTGCTTACTTTGCCTCATTTTGTATTTTGTAATGTACATCTGCACTGTCTTGAAAATAAAAATGATTTGACAGACAGATAGATGGATAGATGGATAGATGGATAGATAGATAGATAGATAGATAGATAGATAGATAGATAGATAGATAGAGACACAGATATTGCACATATTGTTAATATTATTGCACTTATTTTGCCCTATTTTGCATTTTGCACTGTACGTCTGCACTGTCTTGACAATAAAAGTGGTTTGATTTGATTTGACAGACAGAGACAGATATATAGATAGACAGAGAGACAGACAGACAGACAGAAAGAAAGAAAAGACAGATAGATAGTTAGATAGACAGACAGACAGACAGACAGATAGTTATACAAAAGGACAGACAAAGAAAAAGATATATCGATAGATAGACAGACAGACATACAGACGGACAGAGAAAAAAATATCCAGATAGACGGACTGACAGACAGAGAAAAAAAATAGAAAGACAGATAGAAAGACAGACAGACAGATAGATAGCTTGCTACACAAACGTACCTGGAGCTTTGCTTAGTTTTGTACATGTACGTCCATTACCACGAAAGCCTGGAGGACATCGTCCGCAGACATAGCCAGTGTAGGGCGGACGAAGGTCAATGCACTGAGAGCCTGGAAAACACGGCCTACTGGCACACTTGGATGTCACATTGAGTCTAGTGGGAAAGCCTGTACCAGAGGGGGAACAAAAGCACAGGAAGTCTCATATTAGGGCTGCAATCAATTCTGAAGAGATGTGCTGTCAGCATCGATATCCTCACTCATCGCCATTGCTGTAGAAGATTGATGGGGGTCAGACCTTTTCCACACTTGGAGTTTTCAGGGTTTTATACATTCTCCGACCCTCACAACCTTTTCGGCAGGTGAATCGCAATTATTAACGCTGCTCAAGTTCAACGTAACGTTTCAGCGTTTTTCGCAAAAAACGATGGTAAGAAATACTCTACCGGACCCACAATCCGAACCCATGTGCAATAACTGCTGCAAGAATGTGCGATACATGTGCGATAATGTTTTTTATGTTTGATGCATTTCATGTCGTCGTTTTGTTTTTCTTTTATTTAATATATTTATGTTAATATATGTTACAGAGGGAAACGACGGAGTCAGACCAAACTCAATCCCTCGTTGTCATTCGCAACTTGGCCAATAAAGTTTCTGATTTTGATTCTGAAAAATAATAATAAAAAAAAATACCAGAATAAAAATATTTCAGAAATTTCCCCCTAGTGGGAAAAATAAAAGTCCAATTTATTTATTTATACGTTCAAATGAAATGTCGATCCACTGCTTGTCTCCTTGCATTGGCTACCAGTTGCTGCAAGGATTGAGAATGAAACTACTTGGCCTTATGTAAAGAATTTAAACTTGTTACAATTTCATCTAAAGCTCCTCATTTTGTATGTTGCTTTGAATAAAAAACGTTTTTATACCGTGATGGTTCTCTCTCCTGAGTGATCTCCATCACTCTCAATGACGCCAATTCATACTCAGTCCAGTACAGAGGTGGGCAAATATTTTGGCCACATTGGGTTCTAACATTTAAAAAAGGTAGAACTCCCTCTATGGATCCAAGGGAAGCGCAGAGGAAAGCAGAAAGCGCGACAATGAATGGAATAGTGCAGAAATTAATGTGAGACCTCTTACATATTCACACGTGCGCTTTGAGACAGTTAAAACTGTGAAACGCCCCTTTTTGAAAAGCTCAGAACTTGAACTTGAAGGGCCATAGTTTGCCCAAGTCTGGTCTAGATCAATGTCATCTTCCCCCTGAAAGGTCTTTAATCCAACGCAATGACATAATGACAGTGTCTTTAGTGGCAGTAATTAAGAGGAAGTGATGTAATACCCTGATATACCCCCCTCCACTCGCCTTGACACCACCAGAGCTTTGGGAAGGAACACAAATCTGGATTCTTGATGAAATATTCCCCACACCCTCTTTCCGCTCCCGCTCACCTAGGCTCACACACCCACGTGCTGGGCAACGCTAAAAACCATGAAAGTCCTCCATTAAAAATAGATTTATTGGCCCTCATTACACTTATCAAGTGTTATTGCCAGGGATTTTTGTCCCATTTCTACAAGGTCAGCGCAAATCTCTCAAACAATGGTGGGATTTATTGGCTGAGAGGTGTGACGGAATGCATTGCCCTCTGCTTGCCATCACATCTTCCTTCTTAAGTGCTCAAGATGGCAGGCCATTCAAAAGCGGCCAGGACTGTATTAGTAAGCGACGAGAACGATGTGCTATTTGTCCACTTCTCCAGGTCCTCAAACTCTCAAAGAAGCAAGAGAAAAACACAAAGACTCAGCTTTGTGGTCTTTACACTTGCGCTTCCTGCTCCTCAATACGTTGTCTTCATTTGAATTTGTTAAGTAAACGAGGACGAAATTATGAGATATTAATTGTTGTTAACACTGTCCAATATCTTCTCAATTAATATTATCAAAAGACGATCCAGAGCACCAGTGATTACAAATAATTAATTTTTATACCAGATAGTTTATTTTTCAGTGTTCTGAAGTCTCGTTTGCCCCGGTAACACAGTTAAACACAATGCGCCTCAGAGCGAGAAGGAGCAGACCAGAGATATTGATAACACTAGAAATGTATGTAAGAAATAATGCTATTAATCTGAGTGATGGTGTGAAGCACGTTTACACTTGTATTTAAAGTAGATGTCTATGCGCTGATCAATGATGACGATTGAATAAATCCCAAATCTAAATCAGTTTTCTATAAATACTGCTGGTCAACTCTGGTTCATTAAATGATAGAATAGAATAGAATAGAATAGAATAGAATAGAATAGAATAGAATAGCCTTTATTGTCACTGTGCACATATACGATGTAAGTCATATAAATGTACGAAATAAATGATGTACAAGTAAAATAAATAAATCAAGTAAATGATGTACCAACAGGAGATTAATACATGTTTGAGAAGTAATGTTATTAATTTTAGACTTCATCTAGCAATAAAAACAAATACAAATAGCGTTTCTAAATGTGTAACATTTCTAAGCACCAGAAGGAAGCTGAGGAGCAACGATCTGCAGTGAAAACTCATCAAACTCACTATAAAGACAGAGAGGCCTTACCAAACTCATTTAGTTTGAATTAAATCTTTCAAAAAGCTTTCAAGTTGAGTATTTCTTTTTCATCTACAAAATATTGTGGCACTTTATTGTCTTGAGATTTCTCATTCAGACACATTTTCATGTCCCAGTCTTAATGGTAAAAAGCAAAAAAGGCTCTAACATTGCCTTTTTTCCCAGTGGTATCAAAAATGCTATCAAGTATTGATACTTTTCTAAGTATCGTGTCAAAGTTGCGATTTCAATGATTCGGCCTGGTAACTGAATCATCCTTTGCTTGTCTTTCGTCACCTAAGCAGTAAACGAGTGGCACGATGAGAGGCGACAAGAGCTAAATTCACACACTCGGTAGGGAAATGTCGGCACTCCATGGCACATCAGAAAAAGACAATGGACTTCCGTAGTGTTGTGACATAATCCGTGGGCAATTTGGCTCCCATCGAAACCCCCACCGTTATATATCCTGGTAACAAGGAAAGATCTACTCGCCAGTTCTTGGGCTTGAGCTGGTGGCAGCTTTGGTTGCTGCCGTCTCACTGCGAGCATCTTCAGACTCCAGCGAGAGGTGAGAAGAGGCTGTTTGAGGAAGAAAGGAGGCCATCTTGCTGACGGGCTGTGCCAGGGGAGGCAGCGGGGAGGAGAAGGCACTCGGTCTCACTGGAGCTGATGAAAGAGGTAGAGATTCAACAAGGATCAAACACACAATGGTGAAGACGTTCTCTTTCAATGTGGGGAAGAGTTATGGATGTGTATGAGTGACTATTGGATGTGTTGAGTCTGTGTTAAACGGTCACTGACTGTTAAAATGTGAACATCTGCTACAAAAACAAGGAAGATAAAAATCGATATTTGGAATAGATGTTCCGCTTTTGATCGGATTTTGGCAAAATCAGCAAAAATCAACTTGATTTCTTGTTGCTTTTATTCCCATTTCAAGACACAGAAAAGTGTGTAAGTGTGTGTGTGTGTGTGTGTGTGTGTGTGTGTCTGTGTGTGTTGTGTTTTGTGTATGTGTGTGAGAGAAAGTGTTTTGAGTGGGAGTGACTGATTTTGTGTGTGTGTGTGTGTGTGTGTGTGTGTGTGTGTGTGTGTGTGTGTAGGCATTAAGGCCCCACAAATGCTTTGATTGTGGTAAAATAGGGACCCACAAATTTGGGATTTTAGGGCAGCCGTTTCAATTTGTGATTTAGATGGAAAAAAGCTAAAAGCTAAACAAATTTGAAATTAGACAAGGGTTAGGGTAAGGATCAGATAAGATTATCTATTTTAGGAGTAAAAGTGAGAGATTACTTTGCTTGTTTCAAGAAAACAAGACTTGAATTTTCTTGCTTATATAAAACTGCTAATTTTGATGATATTTTACACTAAATCGTGACATTTTTTAAAGTCGACATTATATTTTAACACAAAACTTCCTGAAACAAGTAATGTCAAGTGAAATTTTCTTATTCTAAGAACACAGTGTTTCTCAATTTTAAAATCTAGCTTTTTTTTATTTGAAAGCCAATGCGAACAAGAACTGAAATGCTGAAACAAATCTACCGTGTAACAGGATTTTCGTGTCTTGTTTTAAGCCGTCTTACCAAGTAAAATTCTCCCTCCATTGGCAGATTTTTTTTTACTCATTTTGATTTTCTTTACGTAGATTTTTTACAGTGCACAAGTCCAGTCACCGACTAAACACGCACTACTTTAGATTCCATTTCAAGACACTTCCTGGAATTAACCCCCCCCCCCTTTTTTTTTTACAAATTTTTCCCGATTCTGCAAAGACAACCAAAAAGACTTTAATTGCACAAGTGAGAAGAAAACTAAACCATATCAACACATCCCATAATTAAAAATAGACACTTCACCAGCCAAACACAGACTTTATAGCTGTGTAACGTATAAACAAGACCAAAACAGGCTGAGAACTGATAATTAAGTGCGATAATTAACAGTCGGTACCGACATTTTAAATTGCCCAAAGAAGCGCTCGGAAATATCACAACAGAATAAAACCAAACCCGCCCTCGTGTTGATTAAACAGGGCAAGCGAGAATATCAGTGAAGAAAAAAGGACGCAGCGGTACAAACTCACCTCACTTTCACATAATCGCACAAACGTGTGAAATTGTTTCACAAAAATGAAAAGAAACAACTTTATTTAACTCATCTAAGAATGACTGGCTCAATGTACGGTATTTACGAGAATATAAGCAGACTTTTTTTTTTCCACAATCAAAAACTGGGGTGGGGGGTGCTTATAATAGTAGATTTCAAATATGCGTGTAAATACGTGCCCATTTTTCCGTATTTCAAGTCAGGAAAAATCACAAATAAACGGAAACACGTCATCTTTATGCAGCGGCACGCGTGTGCGTCTTTAAATAACGCGTAAGCAGACGTGCTACAGTATAAGCTTTTATTGGCTTAAAAAAAAAAACATTAGACACGCCGCAACACTTAACAGGGACAAAATAACACTTGAAGAAGATTAAACTAAATACAATCATTAATATTACAACACACAGAAACTACAAACCTTAGCTCAGGGCTAACAAACAGGTCCAAACGAGTCAAAACTGTCAAAAATGAAGAACACTGGCACAGACTAGAAAAATCCAAATAACAGACACAATCAAAATGCTGGGTCTGCTAAACAAGGGATAATAATCCTCCGCTACAATTCTCTTCACACGGCATCGGAAAAACCGAGAGCTGTCTTTAATTCAAGTAAAACAATTGAAATGATACAACTCACTTGATACAAGGACAATACTAATGTCATTTTACCAGAAATGTAAAAACCAAAAAGCATTTTTTTAATAACCCTAATTCTAACCCTACATTTTTTTTTTTTGCACCTGAAAAATTAAGAGGGTGCTTATATATTTGCGTAAATCTGGTGATTAGCTGTGGAGCTAAAGTAAAACTGGTGTTTTGGGAAGTTGCTTGTGTTGGAAGTCAAAGGAGATGGCCAAGTGACGATAGCGGCCCGACACAACAAGCACTTGGATGCTCTTCAGCGGTGAGCTTCTCCTCAGCTTGTCAGAGGAGCCACACTTGGGAGACATGTGGAGTTCAAAATGACATGTGTTCTATTTCAGTTTTGCACCAATTATCCCACAAAAGATGTGTGTGCGTGTGGTGGAAAGAGACGGATAACTATCTCCAGCCATCTGGATTGTGTGGCTCTCCCTCCCGCCGTGGTTCTCGCTCATAATCAAAGCATCGAGCTTTCCACGTGCTGCAATCAGACAGATTGTGTTTGTGATGGTGGCTCCGGCCTGGATGAAGAAGCTACTAAATCTACGTCCCTCCGACGGGGAAAATTGCAGCCACGGATCTCCTGTGAAAATCGTTTTATCACTTGCGGATTACCGTGAAAAGGCGAATGCAAACTTTTTCGCCAATCTCACACGGTGAGATGTTGCTTGTGGAGATAAGCGCATAAAATAATTAAAACATGCTTTTTTTCTTTTTTTAAGAAAACTGACCGTTCTCAATTAAAAAGGGTGTTGTTGTATTCACGATAGTTTTTTTAGTATTTGTATTATACTAATCATTTATTGATTAATTCTGCTTTTACTTTATTAATCTTTTTTTTAATATTTCTTTAAGATTTTATGTTATTTTAAAATTTTGAATCACAAAAACGATTCAAATTGTAGTTTTGAATCACTCTAATTTTACTTCAGTTTATTTTGTTCTCAGATTTTGAATAATATGGGGAATAATTTTATGGGGACTCAAACCCATCTTGGGCTCACAAAAAAGTTTCACTAAAACAAAAAAGTTACTATTAAACAATACACAAATAATACATCTGGTAAATGTACATAAAATTAACATTTTCTGTACATATATTTTTAAAAGTTAAAATAGCTTATATTATTATTTGGCAATAATAAATAAAAAGTATGTTTATAATAGAGTCCCTCAAATTGAGCTGGAAATGAAAAGACCTGGTTTCCCCAAAGCAAAGCTGGGACTCCATTTCTCAGTGAGTTTCAAGCTCAAATCAATTTCAGACAGAAGAAAGTGTAAAGCAGTTCTCACCCAAACAGTGGATCCCGTCACCCGTTAGGCCGCGAGGACAAGGGCCGCACCTGAAGGAGCCGAAGCTGTTCACACACCTGACGCCAGGAAAACACGGCGCTCGCTCACATTCATCCAGATCCTCCTGACAGCTCACGCCTGGCCAATGGAGAAGAGAGGAATCACTGCTTTCTACAGGCCTTCATATGTATATCAATCAATCAATCAGTCAATCAGTCAGTCAATCAGTCAGTCAATCAATCAATCAATCAATCAATCAATCAATCAATCAATCAATCAAATCAATAAATCAATAAATAAATCAATCAATCAAATCAATCAGTCAGTCAATCAATCAATCCATCCATCCATCCATCCATCCATCCATCCATCTATAAATCTATCTATCATTCTATCTATCTATCTATGTATCTATCTATCTATCTGTCTATCTATCTATCTATCTATCTATCTATCTATCTATCTATCTATCTATCTATCTATCTATCTATCTATTTGTCTGTCTGTGCAATTGTTTTATCTATCTATCTATCTATCTATCTATCTATCTATCTATCTATCTATCTATCTATCTATCTATCTATCTATCTATCTATCTATCTATCTATCTATCTATCTATCAATCCACCAGCCCACCCATCCATCCATGCATCCATCCATCTGTCTGTCTATTTATCACCACCCATCCATACCCATCCATCCATAGATGTCTACCACACTGTGTGTTTGCTTTTTGCTTCATCAAACTTTATGTGCGTTTTAACACACACACACACACACGCACACACACACACCCACACACACACACACAAACACAAAACACACACACAAACACAAAACACAGTCTCCAAAACACACAAAACGCAAAAAAAAAAAAATAATACACACAATCACATTTAACTGTAAACATAAAATGTAATATTACTTTTAAAAAAATGACTTTTATGAATTGAATTATTACCAAAAAAATGAAATGCTTTACAACTTTGCAACACTGGTGCGAACACACTGGAGATGAAGCGGTGGTGAACATCACCGTGTTTTGGTCCATTTACTTAATTTTGCAGCAGAATCAGGTGCAGATCATCGTTCCATTTGGTTCAAAAGCATTTACTGGGCATTTGTCCATTTTTAGAATTGTGTTTGTGAGGCTCGTAGATGGAGGGCTTCTTTAATAATGTCCAGACCATCTGCAGCGGCTCAAATGGCTGCAATCCACAGAAGAGCACACACACTTCTCCACTAATGAGAACCTGGCAAAACCATCTGACATGGTTCGATGTGGTCTGATCCGTGTCTTTGGCATCTCACACACAAGCCACAACGATTTCTATTTCTGCCACAGAACTAACGAAAGCATTCTGTAACTGTGTTCTGTAGCAGAAGCATTGGATCTGTCATCACTGTCAATCGACTTGAAGAATAGTTGTTGGTGCAAAACAAATTGTGTAAAAAAGTGTATGCTTTATCTGAAGATGTTTTCCATTTCTGGGTCAGGGGGAGCTGGAGCCAATCCCAACCAATCACAGAGCAGGTGTTAAATTGAACGTTTTGTAAACAATTGCTGATTTTAGATTGCTGATAAGATTGATTCAGTAGGTTCTGTGATTAGTTGCCAAACTTAAACGTCTTGATTTATTTTTTTTATATATAAAACTGACCGCTCTAAATTAAAAAGGGTCTTGTCACGGTATAGTTGGAATTAACGTTTAGGATTTGTATTATGCTCAATTAATGATTAATCCTGCATAAAATGGCTTTTATTTTTTATGATTTTTTTTTCAATAATTTTACTGTTGAAAATCAACTGATCTTTTATGTTACTAATACAACCAGATTGGAACAAAAAGAAAGTGTCTTGTGTTTAATTTGGCTTAAATGAGACTCCTTTGGTAAAGAACTGAGGCTGTGGGTCCTTTTAGACCTATGAAACCTGTATCTGTGAGACGGACAATCTGTGAAACATGATCTTTAGAGGAAAGTAATAAAAATTAAGCACCAGTGACTGCACTGCAAAAAATGTATTCTTGACAAGTGAAAGAATCTTGAAATTGAAACAGAAACAGAAATGTCCATTGAAATGTTCTTATTTTAAGAACAAAGTGTTTCTCAACTTATGAAACTAGCTACTCTTTTTATATTAAAGCCAATGAGAGCAAGAACTGACATGCAGAAACTAATCTACCGTGTAACAAGACTTTTTGTCGTCTTACCAAGCTAAATATTCACACCTCACTGGGAGATCCTTTTACTTGATTAAATTTTTTTCTACTCATTTTGCTTATTATTTTCGTATTTTTTCACCTGGATTTGTTTTGCAGTGTGACGAGAAGGCCTGATATGGATTTAACTTGGATTAACGTGCCACCGAGGTGAACGACGACTCACAGTAAACGTTCCAGTGAAGATACAACCACATTTGACTAACACAACCTCGGGCGAATCTAATTACTCTCATACTTTTCCAGCATCTCGACCGTGATAATAGCTTATCGTTCTTGACAGGAAAAAACACAGATTTCCATCGAGAAAGAGCTGCAACAGAGAAATGTCAGGACTGTTCAGGGCAAAGCAAATACCTTCCACTCCTGAAGGACACCGGCACTCAAAGCCATCCACCAGATCAACGCAGCTGCCCACTCCACACGGGCTGGAACGGCATTCGTCCAGCTCTTCCTGACAAAGGTGGCCCTGGAAACCCGCCTGGCACATGCACAGGTACTGGCCGCTTCCCGCTGGGCGCTGGATGTCAGTCACACAAGAGCCTCCGTTCACGCAGCCACACGCTCGCACGTCCACCTGCCACAAGAAGTATAGATATGCTGATAGCCGCAAAGAAATGTCTAGAAATCAGAAAGGCCACCGAGTCACACAGACTGGTGAGGAGAACTTTCCTCATACGTTCCAGTTGAAAAAATAACCTTCAATCTTAAAGGAAAGCCATCGATGTCTGAAATGTTTGTTGTGAACAAATTTGATGTTACTGTGACCGGAAATGTTGACGTGATACTGTGATTTGTAACCTGAATTTCTGCGGTCTGCCTGCACCACTTGTAATGTCTTCACTATTGTTTGTCACTGAATTGTCTTGTCTTTTGTCTGCTCAAGGCCATGCTGGTTTATCCACGCAAGTGTTCTGTCCAGGGGTGGTTTAGGGTTGAAAAGATTGTTGTCCTGTTGTTTGACTGTGCATTGTCATGTTTTTGATGCAAAATAAAAATATATTGGTAAAAAAAAAGAATTATAGATTTGAATATTAGCTGATTGGCTGATTCAGATTTGACGATTTGACGGTCTGAAGACGGTTCATGAACAGAAATGGTAGAAAATGCTTTGGAAAACGTTGGACACGTCCGTCTTCTGCACATGTTCCAGTATCTTTAGACTTCACTTTAGATTTAGAAAGTCTACAACCTTCACAACATTCTATTTGTATGTCGTATTGAACAAAAGCATCTGCCAAATCAGAATCTGTTTTTTTTGGTTTGAGTATGTACATGACAAAGTCTTGCCCAAGGACACTCAGCCACGGGGGGATTCAAACCTGCAACCTCTTGGAAGGAAGTGCAAGTCCCCCACTACTGGACTACAACAAAAGAGCAGTCTCTTACTAGTTGGGGATTAAAACTGGTAATTCAAACTGGTTCGGGACTAGAACTTGCAACCTTTTGGTCGCTAGTCCAACTATTCTAAGCACAAAGCCACTGAACCGCCGACTGTGACTTCCTGCAAGCGATGGACTCACAAGACTGTGGCCAGAACAAGAGTAGGAAAAGTGGATGAGATTAAGATATAATGGTTCATTCGCCCAGACGAGACAGGATCATTCTTCACCCGCTATCTCCCTTCCTTACTTTTGGTTTGGAGCTTTCGTCTGGCAAAAGGCTTTTTCACAAGCTTTCCGCATTTGACTGGGTGCATTTTTCGACTAGTTTAAACGGCTCAAAATCTTTGTCTCTTTCACGTTGACACAAACGATGCCATGCAAATGAGAACTGGCCTTGAAACAAAACAAACTGTCTCTTCATCTCAGGCATCTTTTCATTAGTTAGTCGTTGGACGTTTTCCGGCTTTGTCGCAATGTTCTCTTTGAATCCCAAGCTTGTCAACGTAACGTTCAGCAAAATAGCAAACTGAACGAAAAATAAATAATGTAAAGGCTTTGCAGTCAAGCTGCCAATCGCATGCATTCTTTCCTGTTTTCAAGCAGCTCGGCATCTTGAGCACAGACAGCGTTTAATAAGTGCTAGGAGGCAGGAAGCACATGCTTGTTAGCCGTCTACAGCCCATGGAGACGGAAAGGACATTTGTCTTCCA
Source organism: Paedocypris sp. Pulau Singkep (assembly GCA_017309775.1). Taxonomy (NCBI): domain Eukaryota; kingdom Metazoa; phylum Chordata; class Actinopteri; order Cypriniformes; genus Paedocypris; species Paedocypris sp. Pulau Singkep. Next base: position 906,913 of record MU204413.1, read on the forward strand.
CTTGTGTTTGCTGCCACACCGGACCCAAGCACTCCCAAGAAAAACAGGCCTCATGGAACTATACCTTTACAGCAACGCCGCTCTAAATAATTACCACCGGCGTGTTAGTCTCTCACCTCCACTGTGAATCTGCTCTGGGCATTGCACTCATCAGACACGGTGAAATGAAAGCTACGTGAGTTCTCCTGCTGAACTTTCCAGATCAGGAGGCCGGCAGGGGAAACGGAGGCACCAGGGGGTCCCGACTCCAGCAGGAAGAGCAGGCCCGAGCCCTCGGGGTCCGCGGCTGAGAACTGGTACACAAACTTCTCCCCTACAAAGGTCTGGAGGCGGCCCTGCGGCGCGCGGAAGGTCGGCGGGTGATTAGCTGCGGAAATGACGAGGGAAGGGCAAAATGAACATGCTGAGATTGGAGGTTTGATTCGCAAAGTTCGGTTTTTGTCCACGGTTTTGAGAAATGTCACATTTGTTAGCCAGCCGGAAAGAAACGCTGTGGTTTGTTGCATAAGAATAACTGTGTAAATTCATGCGTATAGGTTTTCGAAAAATTCTTCAGACAACTAAGCAAAAATAAAATAAAATCTGTGCCAGAAAGGCCAAAGAGTACCATATAAAAAAAAAAAAAATTATTTCTCTTAAGAAGTTTCTTTTGGCCGGGCGGTCTCTATTTCTGTGTTACAATTAACATCTAATCAGATTTCAATCTTAATGTGTTGCCATGACAATCTAATCTTTTTTTTTTTATTGCGCTTCGTCTTGTAGCTTATAAAATAATGTACCGTTTAGCCCATAGCGCCATCTAGTTTGTGCACAATAAAGTCAACATTTATCCAATGACTGATAAAAAAAAGTCTCTCTCTTTCTCTCTCTCTCATATATTTTAAATAATGACTTTGGAAAAAATACGACAAAAGAAGTGTCATTTTTGCAATTACTGAAGGATAAAAATATATATTATACAATATAAAAGCTAAAGAAAAGCATAAATCTCTCACATAGAATTAGATTTAAACATTTACATCCTTCTCCACTTGTCAATTTTCTCTGAACTTGATGAACAAAAAAACTCTCTTAGTTGACATGCAATTATGACAGACAAAACTCAAGCAAACACACATTTAGGAATATAAATTCAATGAGACACTCTTTAAAAAAAAACCTCTAATTTGTGACTAGCAGCACGCACACAGACTTTCTAGCAGTGTCCACTAACAGTAAACAGAGTGCATCAATACATCCAGACGTCATTGTTTAACACAATCACCGTGCCCTTTAAAATCAGAATGATAAATCCGTTAACACATTTGGCCTTACAAATGCTACAAATCATACTATGCCATCCAATTAAACAATTCACTCTCTCCTCACCTGACCTGCCAAAACGCAACCCTTAATATTTACACGTTATAACTCTAATCGCAACATCGTTTCACCCAAATTGACCTCGTCTGCAACAGTGAAGTGGAGAAAACCACCTGGGAAATAACTAAAAGGGAAGATAAGTGTGTGAGAGCTGAATTATTGTAATCTTCAGAGTTGAGTCCGAGCATAACCCCCTTCACACACAAATTAAATAGAATAGTCGTCCACTTCTTCACCAAATACCGCCTTGTAAACGTTAGACAGACTGCTGTATGTTACAATACAGTTTTTGTGGACAAATAATATTATTAAGGTCTACTCCCCGCCCCAATATCGTGACATAATACTGATTACATACCTACCTACGTACCTACTGACCCATCTATCCATTCATCCATCAATCTATCCTGTGTCTAGTAGTCTATAGTCTCTATGTGCCTGTTTTTCATTTATCTCCTTCTCTCTATTTCTTTAATTAAAAACCAATACAGGTGAGATTTAGTACATGTTTTGAAAAATTGCAAGGAAGCAGATGTCTGAATAATGTTCATTTTGACACCCGATTCAATTTTTTTTATTCTTCAACTTTTTGTGAAATTGTGAGCAAGAAAACATTTTAATTGGGTTTCTGACGATGGCTTTACCTTGATTAATGGACCAGGAATATTTGGAGGCCGTGGAGTTGCACAGGAGACAGGGAACGGAAGGACTGGAGTCTCCCTCCACAAAACACATCCCATCAATGTTGCATGTCTTCTCCTGCGACAAAACAAACGCGGGGGATTTTTATTGCAAAAATCACCTGATCGGATTTGTTAAAGTGAATTTGTTAAATTCCTAGTACTGAAAACGAATCGCTTCACTTTCGTTCATTTGTTTTCCAATTGGTTTCCACTTGGTTTTTGCTTGTTTCCGCATATCTCTTTGTGTCATTTTGACTGTATTTAGGCGGACCTTTAAATATACATTTTACCACTACAAAATCTGTCTGAATTTGCGGAGGCTTGGAACTTATTAGGGCATTTACATGTTAATTGCGTCCCAACTCCCGATTTATGAAATTCTTGCCTTACAAAACTGCCATCGGCACAGATTAATTTCGCAAGTCGGGTACCACTGCATTTGTCGTGAAATAAGTATAATGACATTTTCAAGCATTTTCAGGCACTTTGTTTACAAATCAAGCATTTTTAAAGGCCTTGAAAACACCTACTTGAAACACTGGAGCATTCTTAAGGATTTCAAGCACTAGTAGGAACTCTGGTTCCACTGTCATTGAGGTTCAGTGCTCTCCATTGGCAGGGCTGCTTTTCTACAGCTCACTTCCTTTGGGGTTCAAGCCAACTTCCTCTGTCAGACAGTGGAGATAAGCCCAAGCTGCCTCGCTATAAATCATCAAAGCATAAGTCTGGCGCCGATAGAATCTCTGTGTATTCCACGTTTCTAATATCCAGTGGGACGTGTATGTCACAATGGCCAGAGGACATTATGACACGGCAGGGAAGATAAACACAGAGCCAACGGATCTGGCGTGAAAGCTCATCTCTCATCTCTCAGCGAAGCAGGTAAAGAAACGGAGGAAACGTCAGGCTTCCAAAGTGAATATTCTCAAGGCTCTTTGTTCTCCGAATACCGAGTCGTTGGCTTCAGATTAGGATGGTCTGCTTTCTCCATCTATCCTTCTCCTTCCGTATTTTTTGTCCTTCTGACTACTTTTTATTGGATTAAATATTTGTCTTTGTTTTAGTTTTTACATCATAGAATATTATGTGCATGTGTGTGTGTGTGTGTGTGTGTGTGTGTGGGTGTGTATTTTTTAGTACGCATTTAATAATTATTATAATATTTAAATAAAATATATAATATAATAAAATAAAATTATAAGATCAAAATTAAATGATTATTTTTATAACTAAAATACTTTCTTTAATTAAAGTGGTTTATATATTTTAGGCCCATCCAATGAAAGAGTATATAATTTTATAGTGTAATCTGGGTTCTAAGTCTATCTGCCACTTTACGTAATAGTTTTTTATTTACAAAAAATAATCTTTGTTAAACTAACCACAAATTGCTGCAATAAGTTCCACAATAAACCAGGAAAAGGCGCAAGACAAAATAGCTCTGTCCTGAATTTAACACGCCAAAGGAATCAACAAAAAAATAGTTGATAAATAACTTTGTTTAAAGTTAATAAGTTGATAATAACTTTGATAAATAAGAAAAATAAAGTGTTCAATACCTTCATCTTACAGAGTCCAGAAGAAGCAACACACATCTGGCAGAGCCCGTCATAAAGGGTTAAAATCCTTCCTTCGCTGTACTGATGCCCATCATTTGTTACCTGAAAAAAAAAAAAAAAAAACAAATACAATAAAAAAAAATAAAATAAGCTAACAAAAGTGATTACTAATAATAATAATAATAATAACAACAACAACACCACCAACACAGGTTTAGATTTCTAGGAAACGCACAAAGTTGTTTCAGTGTAGCTTCAGTTCTGTAACACATTGCGTAGACGAGGGTCGCTATGGATACGAGTGTCAGCTAAAAGCATAAATCCAATGTAAAAAAAAAAAACCTACAAAATCGCATTTTGCTCTCAGCATTTGAAATGCTGGCGGATGATGCAAAAGTGCACTTCTTTTTGAAACGTTTCCGAGCGTCGGTTGAACGTCGCGTGGATCGGAAAGCGAGGTTAATTTTTCCACCTCCCAGTAATCCCACAAGCCCTTGAGATGAATGCAGACAGGAGTTTAGCTGGATTTTCACTGGCATTACCACTCAAACCCGTCTTGGCTCTGACCTTCACTGACACCCTGTGGCTCTCCCCAAACATTCAAATTTATGTTAATGATGCGCCTCATCAGAGCCATACCTCGCAACGCTTTTCTTCCCTCACAGTCTCAACACGCTCATTAACACAAAAATATTGATGAAGGAGTTCCAGCAGCACAAGAGTTCAAGAGAGTGCGTCCTTTATCTACTTTTTTATTCATGAATTTTTATAACGTAGACCAAATCACAATTCCGAATGGCAGTTCTGAATTGTGAGACAACTGAACCTTTCAAACTCAACTATTGGAAACTGGCTTTGGAAAATTTTGGTTTTGGAAAATTTAGGTTTTTTGATACTGTACCTAGTACACACACAAACCCGGAGCAGTGGGCAGCCTTAAGGTGTGGTGTCGGGTGGGCGTGAATTTCCACTCAATGAATGAACAACTTTGGCTCATTTGCATTTTTGGAACAAACTCTGGTTCATTTACCAAAAAAAGACCATCGTAATTGGTCCAAAGCAACTGAACATGGATTACCATGAGGTAGATTCCACCTTAAAATCTTAGTTATAAAATAGCATTATTCCAAGAGCAATATACATTCAATGACATGGGGATTAAATCTACTTGTATTTTCGGCAAAAGGCCAACCATAAAATTACTTCACGTAATTGTGTTGATTTATAGCCGTCACTCAGACCGCTAAACCTTCATCTCACGGTTGAATAATACCAGCGCACTATGATGATTTCAAGCACCGGGATGCGTCATTTAGTTTGGCTGACAACAGTATGAGAGGTGGACGTAAATTCAGCCTTCGGAGTTAAAAAACCTCAACTGTGAAGGGGAATTGCACGACTCGCGAACAACTATCGCTGGACCCAAGACCGAGAGGAATCTTTCGCAGCTGCACATCTTTTGTTCCCAGTCGATTGATGGCGTCTAGATTCGTTCAGTCATAAAGTCAGTGGAGGGGGAAAAATAATCCATCACATGACCCCGGACATCCTTCCACTGAGATTGATGGACAGGTACCTTTATCTCCCATCTGGCATAGGGTTGCTCGAGAGCGGTGAAGTCCGTGGCGTCTGCGGCCAGGCCGGTGAGTCGAGGGACGGAGCAGTCCACCGTCTTGGAGCTGAGAAAGGTCGCTTTGGTTCTCTGCTCTTCTACGGGCATCCACTTGTCGTTAATGAGCTATAACATACACACATTCGCTACTTTTATGCTAGGACACCCCAATCTCCTTTCTTCGAGGGTAGCACACATCCTAGAAATAATGACAATATTCAGCGATGCAGTTAGGGCGGTCAAAGGTTTTTTTAACTAGTTTGTAAACTAGTTAATCACACTTCCATGACCAAAATAATTGCGAATAATGTAATGTTAAATAAGAACAATAAATAAATTAACTCAACACTGAGTAAACACTCGTTTAAATACTGTAAAATAATTAAGTATAATTTTTGTTCAATTTTTTGTACTTTACGGGAATCAGAAATTGAGATATCGGGAACCAAAAAAAAAAAAACCCCATTTTCAAAAAAACAGCATGATGTTTGTGTAAAACTAGAGTTGTGAAAAACTGTACCGAATTATTAAATTATCATCATATAATTGTTATAAATCTTTAAGGTTGTTGGGTTAATTGCAGATGTCCTGAGCTCAGATTTTGCCAATAACTTTCTTTTACAAAGGATCCACTCTAACTCGAAATTCCGGCGTTCCGTGTGACTGATGAATATTCCGCAGGCGCGCTGTTTACTGCTGATATTGCGGGATGCCGGCTTTGTTTGCGCTCAGCGGGGTTGAAAGATTACTGTTTTTATTGCTTTCTCCGTCTCATCAGATGTCCCGTATGTCTTTTCCTCATTCCTTTAATTAAACACCGTGACAGATGGCAAGCAGGTATTAAAAACAGCCATGCTAAGCTCTATCATTCCAATTTGATGAAAAATTAAACATGATTTGTTTAAAAAGATGTACACGTGACGTTTACCATCCAGCAAAAAAGTGTAATTCTGAGGAATGTGTGAAAAACCTTGATTCGGATCACAAGACAGGCGAGATCAGGAGACGAGATGAATCCCAGGCCGAAGACCCTCACGCTGTCGCAGTCGAACTGACGCACGTCACACAACCCGCCGCTCTCGAGGTCGCTGAGCTCCACAGGCTGACCTGGTCAAGTCACAGCGTAGAAAAGTCCCTCAAATTTGTTATTATCTTTACATTTTGATGTCTTTTAATTTGAATCTTTTCTTTCAATGTCTCAAAGCATTTTTTAATTGACAAATAACAACCTTTTGGTAATTATTTTATGTCGAAAATACTAAAACTAAATCTGAACAGAGAACAAAAAAAGTAGATTTTGTAAAAAAAAAAAAAACTATACTAAACACAAAAACACAAGAACTCAGAAAACATAGTGAACAAAATCTTTTCTACACACACACACACACACACACACACACGCACACACACACACACACACACACACACATATTTACAATAATATCATAGTGGGGACTCATCGTTGACTTGCATACAAAGTCCCCACAAGTGATCATAGGTCCCCGTTTTAGAATAATAACTACAATTCACTAGAATGTTCAATATAAATCTAGTACCCACTTTGACAATTGTCTGTACACACACTTGCATAATAATTTTTTTTTTTTTTTTTATTATTTTAACCATTGCTGCAGTAAAGATGCACGTCTGAGGAGAAACAAATGGAACCAATGCACAAAATGGAGGAAAGGGTGAAGAATGGCTGCGATGTAGAGAAGATATCACATTATGATCAGTCGCGCAATTAGGCGGATTTATTTCTTGTCCTCCGTCAGCTAATGAATCAGCGCTAGCTCTGCAAGGATGGAAAAGTGTCATTGTGTGATAAACAGCCCTTTTTGGCGTGGCTAATCTGCTGGCTAATTTGTGCTAAAGCTCTAGTTTCATCAGCAGGACGGCCCAGGGGAGCGTCTGCAATACACGGAGGGAAACGGCGGCTCAGCAAAGATCCCAATGTTAATCGACAAGCTGGCGTCGTCGTGTGGCGGCGAGCCAGAGGTTAGCAACTCTGCTATGAGCTAAAGAAGCCATTAGCAAAAACAATCAGCCGTAAAACAACACCATGCCTTCCAATGAGCGTCGTGTTTCACAATTTATCTCCAGCGATCTAAAAAAACAGCTGCTCATGTCACCTCCAGTGCGTTTAAGATTTGCTCGAGGAGGACGAAATAACCGCCAGGAGAAGGTTTGTGAGATATAGAATGACTGAATCCCAGACTAAACATCATTAACCACAACATTAACTGAATTTACATGACAAATAAGATGCTAATCACATATTGAGGTGAAGAACAGCTCACGATGCAGACAGATTCAGTACTGTGGGTAGAATTTTGGGGGCAAAGGCCTACGTTCTTACTAAGCCATTAAAGACATTGTAATAAAGTTAAGTTTTATATTGCAAATTATGATCACAGATTCTTGCTTCAGCATTCTGATTTGTTTCAAATTATTTTTTTCATTTTCCCAGTTATACTTCTCCTTTCACTGGAAATGCATTCTCGAGCTGGGGCCAATTTCGGGTTCCCTCAAACTTTTCAAAGAGTGTGGGATCCCTTTATGTGTAGTGACGGTTTGTGAATATAAACCTCTCAAGATTTGTGGTAAGGCGGTAAAAACCAATTTAAGGCTTCATGTGTATAAGCCAGATCTTTAAATTACGAGAAAATCTCTAGAGATGGAAGTTCCAGAATCACTTACTGGTGGGCAGACTGCAGTCATAAAAGCTGAATCCTGGGTAACACCGGCATCCCCACTCTTCACACTGGCCGTTGCCATGGCACAGATTCGGACACCTTAAGGCCATTGCGATATCTGCCAAATGCCCGGACAAATCTTGAGGGTGCAGAGTCCGGTTCTCCAGCAATTTCCGCTCGCACTCATTCTCGAGGAACGAAACAAGGGCATCCTCCCAAGCCAAGTCATCTTTCAACTGAAGATCAAGGATGCAAAGGTCCACAGCTTCTTCCAGGCGCCGACCCAGAAGGCTCTTGCACATTGTGCCCACCGTCGAGTTCACCAGGGCCGACTGGCAAACCTCCAAAGCTTTGGCAGAAGTCAAGCCAGTATGGGTCGGCCAGGTAGGTTGGGCAGCTGGGCGAACGGCAGAGCGGTGGTCATCTGGGAAGAAGTAGGCGAAACTTTCCAGGTCGGTTTGGCTTAGGGCCTGGAAAGTGTAAACGGGCAGGAAGTCAAGGGTTCGACTCTTGCGCCTACCACCTGGGCTTTGCGAGGGAACCTTTGCTTCTGTATGAAGCAGTGCGTCGCTATGAAACACCGAGTCGGATTCAATCTCTTCCACACTTAGCAAGTCTTGGGACACCCGAGACGGTAGTTGAGCATCTTTCATCTCGGATAACTCTGCCGACACCTCCCGCTTCTGCACTTTATGGGCAGAGACAGGTTGAGCAGCATACTCAGCAGTGGTGTCTTTGAAGGGGAAGAGGGACGTGTAATCGGTGTCGTCGTGAGATAAGCAGTGAGTGAAGGGAGGCGGGATGAATTGGCCTTCGGAGGCGTGCGTTGAATGGAAGGACGGGCTATATTCCTTTTGACAGGCACAGAAATTCCACTTTATCTCCTCATCCACGGCAGGTGGCGTGCTGTCAAACAGGCTCTCCCCGGGCGCAATCCTGCCACCGAGAAATAAAACAAAAATATGACTGTCTTGAAAAAGCCGTTGAATTAAGCCCTCGAGCGCCGCGTCAGAAGAGGATTTAGGGTTTGAAAAAGGTTAGCCCATTAGATTAGAGACTCTACTCGGCTTTAATTACCGTTTGACATTAAAACCAGCAAATCAAGGTTAAATGAAGGTGCAAACTCAAATCTTGAACTGAAAATGATCTAAGAGGGAGAAGATTAGTGATAATCGAAGTCGTACAAGGGCGGATCCGCGCTAAACGATCAGTTTGACAAAGACTTGTCACCACACACTAGAGCTGCTTGAAAGGACCAAAAATTGCAGTTTTATTTTAAGGCTGGCACGATGGGTAACTAGGGAAATGTTTGAGACTCGAGGTATGAGTTGAGGGCTTTAGGTAGAGTTTGCATGTTCTCCTGGGTTTTCTTCCAAAAACATGCAACCAGAAGAATTGGAACTGGAAAATTTGTCATTGGTGTGAGTGAGTTTGTGTTTGAGTGTGTGTGTGTGAGTGTGTGTTTGAGTGTGTGTGTGTGTGTGTGCGCGTGTGTGTGTGTGTGTGTTTGTCCCGCCCTGCATACTTTTTTATTCCTGTGACCCAGAAACAGAAAAAGCGAGAGTGATGGCATGTATGGATGGTTGTTTGTAACAAAAAACTGAATTGCAACTAATGCTCGCTCCTTATTATTCGGAATTGAATGTGCACTACAAATCCTAAAAAAACGTTTGGAAAATGGTTGCAGCCTGTGAGTTGAAAAAATTGAAATTAGAGGTTTATTTATGGTTACGCTTATCTGAAAAATACAGCGTTTACTTTATAGTTACTATATTAATACTATACTATTACTGTGCTACACAGTTTATCCATGTTTTTGCACAGTTTATGTTTATATTCAAAATTCATTACGTTTCAACATTTTTCGAACTGTGTTGAAATTGGCGGACAGAGCCACAATCGACGCAAATAATTAGATTAACATCATCAACGAATCAAAGTCATCAACTATGCATGTCAGAAGCGTAATCATTTCTAATCAGTGCTACAATTCTCAAGGTCGATACTGTTGCATCCAACAGGTTAAAAAAAGCACTGCTACTCCTCGTTATATACATGAATTCTGCGAGTGCTACATAAAATCTTACCAGTATATCACTCTCACCTCCAGCCCTCAATGAAATTCTCTAGGTCACTGTTGCGGTGGCTGGTGCCTGCAGGATGATGGAGGTCGTTGTGGCTGTTGCGGTCAAATAGCCCACAGAGGCCTGTGGTGAAGTTAAAGTCCTGACTCGGAGCCCTGACGGACAGACTCATTCCCCAGTCACCGACGTCTGCACGCACATACGCTCCGGAGGCGAAAACCATCTGCGGGGGTCGAGCAAAATCAGCCTACATTCTAATTTAGCAATGAGCCGAAATATCTTGTGAATCAGGTCATGCTGACCCCTGGCCAGAAAGTGTTTCGATTCAATTAAAATGTATAAAAATAAGTGCAGTCAAAATACCAGAAACTCTGCATCTATTAAACCTTATTTAAATATTTATACATTTTCATTTGTATATAGACATAAAATACATATATATTTTTGTATATTATTATATACAAAACATTTTTTGCGTTTTTAATTACATTTTATGAATATAATAATAATAATAATAATAATAATAATAATAATGAGTATTTGTAAGGCGCTTTTCACAGTTTAACCGTCTCAAAGCGCACAATATCAAATCTTTATACAATTTCATTTGTATATAGACATATAGCACACGTATATTATTAAATACACAACTGCTTTTTTAATTATATGTATTTTTCTGAATATATACACGTTTTTATTAAGGAAAAAATGCAAAATAATATTATGATTAAAATGTCTTTAAAAAAGAGCTGATGTTTGCAACACCAACGGTTGTGGGTTCGAATCCGTAAGAACTTATTATTTTGAAAATATTTTGCAGTTCAATAATTAACATTTCAAAGCCATCTCAATAAAATTAATCAACGCCAAGTGTTAATATGGCAGATTGGTTGCTTTTTGCTTACCACGTAATGAAAATCTCAGAGCAAATCTTTTTAAAATATCAATTCATTTTTTTTTTTACCGTGACTTTCCTCCCTTGATGCGTCTCGTGGATCTTAATCCGACGTGTCATGGAAGACTGCAAGGCCGTGACAGACAAGTGTGGGCGTGTTTCCCTCAGAAGCCCGTTACACATGTCAAAGGTCACCACCTCGTTCCCTTCCCGAGCCGCCACGCCACAGGTGCACGCCACGGCATAATGTCGACTCCCGCAGTCCCACTGCCTGGTGTGAAGCTCAAACACTCGCCTCGTGCTCTTATACAGTAGAAACGTGCCGGTCTGCTGGTTCTCATAACGTCTGGGTGACAAGATCAAACTCAGGTCAAAGGTCATGCAAATGCAAAACACTTTCTAGTGCACTTGAGTTAGTTAGTTAGTTAGTCAGAGGTGTAATGAGTACCTGAAAACCATAGTGTAAAAATGAGAAGTATGCAATTTTAAAAGAATGAACGTGATTTATTTGTACTGAATTTAGGCTAAAAAAAAAAAAAAAAAGCATAAAAAAAAGATCTAAATAAAAAAGAAAACTCTTGATGAAAAAAAATATTATTTGAGCTAACTGACGTGATTTAGCTCATAAATAGCATCTAGCACCTTCAGCACCCTGCAGATGGCGATATTAAAAAAAGTAGGCCAAAAATACTCAAGTAAAGTAACAAACTCCATTAGTACTTTACACCACTGGAATTAGTAAACCAAATCAAATCAATATAAAATAGAAGGTGAAGTTTTGAGGTTCATTTGAATACAGTAACATAACGGTCGGATTGGGAACTGAACTTGGAGATTCTGTAAACTACAACATACTTTGACCGTGGGAAAAGAAAAAAAAAATCTGAAAAAATGGGCGTCTACTTGAAACGACTTCTACTGTAATTGCATCACGGCCAATTTCACAGCAGTTTCAGCTTCATTTACTGTCACGGTGGCCATGACGGTTCACGTTTACTTCAGAGCTTCCACTGGGTAGTCTTCTCTTCACAACCATGTTCCATATGGACTGCTCGTAGCTTTCTAACACTGGAAACGGTGACCCCGACCCTGAAGTAACACTGAAGGACGGCTGGACTAATGAGATACGCTAACTTCCCATATGCTTCCAGAAGGATCCAACCTTCTGAGCCAAACGGCAAAAGTAAAGAATTCCTTTTGTGATAAATTGTCGGCAAATCGGAAATCCTAAGTGACCTTTACGCTTATGCCTCGTTATCTAAAAATGCCGTCTTTTGCGACTGTCATGTAAAAGTCAAGCGACCGGTGGGAGAATTAGCACTTTAGAACGACCGTAATCCAGCGATTTCTTACTGGAATTATCTCACTCTCGCTTTGTCTGCCTTTCTGTGTCTCATCTCAATCTCTCTCTGCTCTTTTCTATTCTCACTCACTCGCTATTCCTTTCTCTCTCTGCATCATTCATTCTCTTTACCTCTCTGTCCCCACAAGAACCGGTAGGTCCCCACTATGATATAAAAACTGTCCACACACAGATGCAGACTCTCTTTCGTGCGTCTCAAAGTCTCTCTCTCTCTCTTACACTCGTACTCTATATCACATTATGTTCTCTTCCGTGTGTGTGTGTGCGCGCGTGTGTGATGATCCATTTCATTATCTTGTGTTTACACTCCTCCTGTGGTTGATTTTTCCTCACTCTTCCTGTTATGTGTTTACTTCCCTCTCCCAGTTTGTTCAGTATTAAAAGTTAAGCCGTTTGTAACTGCGACCTGATTTAATGCGGGAATTCAAACACACACGAAACAGAATGGTCTTCTCCGCTGCTGGAATACACACAGACACAGAGAAAAGCCATTGTTGGCATGGACAACGGCAGAAAGACTCACCTGCCATCAAAGGTAATGATGTGGGGGTCGGTGAGCGAGTGACAGAGGGCCGTCGGCACATCTTGTACCGTGATCTGCCGAGAGAAAAGCAGACACATTCATTGTGGTTTGAGATAAAGCACGAGGCGTACGATTCTCCCGACACTCACGACAGCTCTGGGCTAATTATAACGCAGTCTCGCTCCATTATTAGAGGGCAGCGGGCGGCTTTCATGTTTACAGACAACACAGATGGTGGTCTGGAGTCAGTGGGACACACTATTAAAGGCTCTCGCTGTGTTTACCTTCCGTTCCGTTTGCATTCCTGTGTGTCCTTCTTAGAGTAGAGTTGTGCCATTCGCCATGAGAAATCAGAATTTTGTATATGCGATTGCCACTTGTTTTGCAATTTGATGAATTAGCCTATCTATCTTACTCAGATTTGTCTGTATGTCTGTCTAAAGTTTAGCTTGTGTCTTACAAGGTCAGTCTGTAGAGAGCAGGAATTTGTTGAATTGTAAAAACAATGCTTTGGATAAAAGCGTCTGCTAAATGACTGTAAAGTAAAGTTAAGGAAGTAATTACCCATATTGCAAAATGTATAGGCTAATAAATGAATAACATACGCATGTGTGTACTGTGTAATAAAAAAACTTTTTCGTCATTTTCTAAATTCTTGTGCTATTTCGGAAAAAAGAAAAGGGTTTAGACGCGTGACCAATTTGGAAACAGTCTGGAGTGAGTTTGTAATGAATTATACTATAGAGCTGAGTGGTAAAGCATCAAGCGTCGCTGACCTTCAGAGCCGGGGGGCTGTAGCTCCTCCAGAGGCGCGGGCTGCCGTGGGCCGGGTGCGAGGAGAGGAAGCTGACCCGCCTCCCGTCCCGGGTGAAGTCGGTAACAGCCGTGAGTGTCACGGAGCCCTGAGCACAGACATGGTGTCGGCAGGGCTGGGACAGAAGCTCCACGGAGCAGGAGGAGAGGGCCACGTTCGAGACCTTCACCACCGAATCATCTGAGGAGATTAGATTACGAGATAGATTATTTAGGAGATTCTGCAGTGAAACGCACTACGGTTTTACAAAGGATTGATTTACCTGTAAGAATAAGAGTTAACACTTTTCCTAAACTAGACAAAGCAGGAAAGATTGTGAAGTATCTTTGTCGCAGACAAAAGAACAGTTTCCTAATAAACAAATCTTTTGCCAAATAAAAATGGACAAGACAGTGTTTGATAATATTTTGACAATATCATTTGTCAAATATAAAGTAAAGTTACTCTAACATGAAACATTTGTCTACATGAAGCTTAGAAAAATAAGTGTAAGTAAATACAGTGTTGTCTGTTTATCTAATCTGTATGACTCTAAAGCTTCGGCTTTTTAGACAGAGAAAGTTATTTGCAGTTGAAAAGGAACTGTGTTTCTCTCTGAGAGGGGAAAAGTAGGTCAGTGTCACTTAAACACTTTGCGCCTAAGTGACAACACCTGAACTCAATGACTGTGTGCTGCTGATCTTAATGAGCTTGGTTCTATTCATTGCACGTTGCCAAACCGAAAGTAAAAAAAAAGTGCTTCTTTCTTCCACTCACGCTCATCTCTGTTATCCGGGCGTAAGTGTGACAATATCGAAACATTTTCACACTGTGTTTATATATTTATATATAAATAAATGTGAATCTACATATAAAAGAGTGTACTGAATATACTAGACTTTCATTTTTTCACATGTATAAATATTTAATACACACACAAACACCCACATTTACAATACAATTACACATCCGTTGAGTAAAAGCATCCCACTCAGACTCGAACCTGATTCGTGAACGCTGAGAGCCAGAGACACTTTGCAGCGGCGGCTGGGTTCAAACCCATGACAGGAGACGGGGACGGTGCTGTGCACAGCCACAGTGTGTTTCTTAGCATCCTCGCGGATGTAGAGGACGTCAGGAACAAACTGTTGAAAAGTGTGAAGCCAGTGTTGATTCAACACCTCTAACAGACATGTGGGATTATGGAAAATAATATTTGCTCTGTTGTGATGTGTATTTAGTTGGCAATCAAAGCTCCGGGGATGAAATATGAGGCATGATACATCATAATTATGAGAAATTAGAAATTACAATCATCTACCTTGATGCCTGCAAAGAACCCAGCGCTCTCTTTGGAAGCCGACTGGGAGTTTGAGGAGTTTAGCAGGAAGGTGGACACACTGCAGGAGAACTGTCGATCAAAGCAGACGAATATACATAAGGAGTTCTTTAAGAAATTCTTTAGGTTAGCACCGCTACCAGTATCACTGTGTGTGTGTGTGTGTGTGTGTGTGTGTGTGTGTGTGTGTGTGAGAGAGAAACTATGGTTTGGTTATACAGTACTGAAGGTGTACAGTACTACAATTTTGGTTGTGGTTAGTGTGTGTATTAGAGGAAGAGGTGGGAATGTATTGTTTTGTATGTCCATGGTAAGTCCCCACTTTGATATTAATTAAAGTGT
The DNA here is from genome assembly GCA_017309775.1 of Paedocypris sp. Pulau Singkep. Taxonomy (NCBI): domain Eukaryota; kingdom Metazoa; phylum Chordata; class Actinopteri; order Cypriniformes; genus Paedocypris; species Paedocypris sp. Pulau Singkep. Next base: position 922,164 of record MU204413.1, read on the forward strand.
GTGTGTGTGGGGGGGGGCAGTGTAAAATTACTGATGTCAAACAAATTATCTTTGTGTGTGTGTGTGTGTGTGTGTGTGTGTGTGTGTGTGTGTGTGTGGACAGGCCTTTACCTTATAGGTGTGATTTTGTACACAAGTGGGGACAGATGGTCACTTGTGGGGACCTTCAACTGGGAAGTTTGAGGGTCAAGATGGAATTTTGAGGCTGAATTTACAATTGAATTTTGGTTGAGGGTACCGAGGGGGGGTAGTCAGGTTTACGGGGGAGGGAATGTATTGTTTTGTATGCAAGTCAATGGCGAGTCCCCACTATGATTATAATACAAGTGCGTGTGTGTGTGAATGTGGTTTACATACAGAAAGTGCAAAGATACTGATGGTAAACACATGTTTTAAGTTGTGTGTGTGTGTGTGTGTGTGTGTGTACAGGCTTTTAGGTCATGGTAGAGACCCAAATGCTGTTTTTATACAGAAGTGGACAAATGAGGGTTTTTTGAGTTCTTTGGCTGGGTTGTTTGAGGGTCAAGATGGGATTTTAAGACTAAGGTATTGAACTTTGGTTAGGGTGTGGAGGGATGGACCGGGATTTTGATGGATGGGATGAGGGTGGAGGGAACCTATTGTTTTGAATGTAAGTTAATGGCAAGTCACCACTATAATGTCTGTGTGTGTGTGTGTGTGTGTGTGTGTGTGTGTGTGTGTGTGTGTGTGTGTGTGTGTGTGTGTGTGTGTGTGTGTGTGTGTGTGTGTGTGTGTGTGTGTGTGTG
>MU204413.1:923030-947603 GCA_017309775.1 Paedocypris sp. Pulau Singkep
TGGGTGTGTGTGTGTGTGTGTGTGTGTCATTTTTAGCCGTATATGGCGTTAAAGGTTTGTTTGAAAGGCCGTTTCTCTGCACGTTTCAGATTTTGAGTTCTGCTTTGCCTGTAAAAGGAGATCACGGTGAGTGAAAGGTGTGTTTATGTGTAAGTGCGAGTATTTGACTGTATCCAGCTGTGAGTAGTGTTAAAAAAAACCCACAACCTAAAGCAGATCTTTCTGAAACCACGGCCTCTACAACACATGGAGCATTATCACTACAGGTAGCAAACATCTCGAACTTGAAATGTCATGTCCAGATTACCATTCCTCGAACTTTATCTCAAAACATACTTAAATTTATATAATAGACATCAAAAATAAAAATGGTCTGACGGTGTTATAAAGTTTATGCGCACAGGTTAAATGTAGCTTTTTCTCGAGTTCAACTTTTATTTCTGTTTTTAACAGAAACATATTCAAACACTGTTGGGAGTTGTAAGAAAATGATTGAAATTGTGTGCTTGGAAACTTGGAAATATGAATTAATTTAAAAAAATGATAAAATCATATGAATATCTTATCAAATTCGGATTAAAAAATAATTAATTCTCATTACTTCTCACTGTAGTCTGTCTACATTTGGTACATTTTTCTTAAAGTTCGGTTTTTTTTGTCAGCTTCTTTTAAACATCCACAATTGTGAGCTTTAATGAATAAACTGGCCGTGAACTTCAATAAAGAAATTGGCCATTTTATTTTACTATCTGCTTAGTAATAGGAAACATAAACACATCCTATTTTCTTACTGTATAAATTACCACCAAATAAATCTACTGTAAGGCGACCGTGACCTGTTCATATAAATTAAATGAATTTTTTATTATGAATAATAGCATAATAACATATCCCATATAAAAACACAAAACTGATCTTATTTCACTTACCGTTTCTCCAAGTCGGAAATGAACTCCATCCATCTCCACCAGCGAGAACAGCCGATTGGTTGTGTCTCTCTTGATCTCCACTTTCATAGTGTTGGATGAGTAGCGGGCCCAGACCACCAGATAGACCACCGGCCACACAGACGTCACCCCAGAGAAGGAGCAGCGGAGATGGACACTGCTGCCCACGAGTTCCGGCGTCACAACAGGCTTGGACGGCAGAGATGGGAGACTCACTTCACCCAGCGAGAAAACACGTTTAGATTCAGTTCGAAAATGTCATAAAATCCTCTCAGGCCTACTGGATATGTGAAGGATCGCACCTTTACAGAGACCGTTGACCTCAGTCTCTCCCGGTGGACAGGACTTGGGTGTGTTTGGTGAAATCACTTTGAGAAAACAATGGGAAAATCAATTGGATTAGAAGGTACTTTTTATTGTTTCTTTCACTTTTTATTAATGTATTTATTTTTTTGAAGGAAAAAAAATGGGTAGGAAATTAAAAGGAAGCTATACCAAAGTAAAAAAAAACATAGTTTGAATGGGTGGATCACTGTCAGTATGGATGGATGGAGCAAAGAAGGGCGGGTTCAAGTACAGAAGTACAAATGAGTGAACAGAGGGATGAACAGACAGACATACGGACAGATAGAGAGCAACAGAGAGACGGACAAAGAAAGTGAAGGTACAGAATGAAAGCGAAGAGATAGACAGACAGACAAACAAACAGAAGGACAGATAGATAGACAGACAAAGAGAAAGAGTGACTCGTTTTGCTTTTTTTTTTTTTTTTTCAATTTCATCATATTCGGATGAAGGAAAAAGCAGACAGTAAGACAAGCTAACAGACACCGTAGACAGACAGACAGACAGACAGACACTTTATTCATCACGATGTGATGCTCCTATTTTAAGTCTTATTAAATTCCATAAGCCTTCATTTGTTCTTAAGCACGTGAGCTGGGAAGCAGAACTTTGCCTTTGTTTTTCATGAAAACCCAAAAGCTGGTTGGTACTGACACAGAAACATCACGTATCCGTGAAACGCTGCTGCTCGATTCTGATTTGTTCAGGCTGCGGATCTTCAGCCTCCAGCATCGATCTGAAGCTAAAAATGACCCACACGGCTGATGATATAGTGACTTGTATGGATCCCGCTGAAGCTTGACAACGTTAGTGAAGATCTCCGGCCAGAGGAACAGAAGTATTGATCCGAGCCGAACAAACCAGACGGTGGGATTCACTGCACTGTGCTGAGACGCAGAGAATATGGTCAACGTGTGTCTAAATGGAAAGGCCAGATATCTTCTTTTTTGAGGGGGATTTCCAGAGGCCATCAATTCAAACTACATATTAGAAATAAAAAGGTAAAAGGTAGAAAAAAATAAAAAATACGCAAGACACTTTTCAGATAGACAGACAGAAAGACGGACAGACTGATAGATAGACAGTAAGACGGACGGATGGATAGACAGTAAGACGGATGGATGGATAGACAGTAAGACGGACGGATGGATAGACAGTAAGATGGACGGATGGATGGATGGATGGATGGATGGATGGATGGATAGATAGATACAGACAGAAAGACGGATAGATGGACAGATGGATTGATAGACCGTAAGACAGACTGATGGATAGACAGTAAAACAGACTGATTGATAGACAGTAAGACAGACTGATAGATAGACAGTAAGACAGACTGATGGATGGATGGATGGATGGATGGATACAGACAGACAGACAGACAGACAGACAGACAGAAAGACGGATAGATGGACAGATGGATTGATAGACAGTAAGACAGACTGATAGATAGACAGACAGATAGATAGACAGTCAGACAGACAGACAGACAGACAGTTAGACAGATAGATAGATAGACATATAGATAGACAGACAGATAGATAGATAGATAGATAGATAGATAGACAGACAGACAGATAGACAGACAGACAGATGGACGAACTGACAGACAGTGATCTAAAAAACGATCTAGAACTTGTTCTTCCGAGAGTAGAAACTCTTGTAGGCTGCGCTGTACCTTCCGCACAATATCCCATGCAGCCTTGTGTCGGCTGCAGGAAGTACAGCAGGAACTCCCCGCAGTTCCGCACGGAAATTGGGATCCTGAAAAGGCAACAGTCTTTGGTGCTTCCGTGAAAGAACTGCCACGTGGCGCAAGCCGAGAGTTTCCTGACCTCTCCGGGTCTCGGCAGAGAGGAATCTTTAAGAGACAACCACACCGGTGCCTGGGTCCCGCAGCGATTCATCTACAAAGCCACACTCGGTTAGAGGAAGGGCATCGCAGGACAGCGCTCACGCTCCACACTCACCTCAACGCAGCGGGTCGGCATCTCGGCGTGCTTGTTGTTAATGGAGAAGCGGTACCATCCGGCAGGAAGCGAGTGGTCACAGATCAAGTCCTGGATGGCTGTGTTCTGGAGCTCCGTGGAGTCGAAATCCACGCTTCGGTAGGGGTTTCTCAAGGTCCTGTGTCCACCCGGATAGCACTCCGGAGCTGGAAGAACATGGCACCACGGCAAAGGAAAAGTCACTTCGACTCTAATGCGGCGTGCCAGATTTTTATTTTATTTTTTTTTTTTTTTCGATTCTTCATGATCGTTCTCTTAAAAAAAAAAAGTAAGAAAGCTGAAAAAAAATAAAATAAAAACTCGAAAAAAAAACAAACGATTTTTCCAAATTTGGAGCAGCTCCCCTTGTGGTCACTGCAATAGAAAAACCATGTAGCGGCTAATTGCTGCCACCTGGTGATCCAATTATGCATTACAAGTGTATACTAGTATTCATTGAGATTTTTGAAAACTTTTTTTTTATTTAAGTCCCTGTAAACTGACGATAAACATACCGTACCACCAGTGATACAGAAAGTAATAAAGGTTCCCACATGGGCTTGAGTTGGACATCCTCGGCTCTGGACGTTTAACCACCTTCGCTTAAGTCATGTCTTGAATATCGTATTTACGCAAATATAAGCACTGAGAAATTTCCATTTTGCAGCAGCCACAATCGTAAACAATAAATGATTATTGATAAGATAATGAATATGAATGGGAAAATATTGCACATTGTTGATATACGAATTAGAATGTCTGCTTCCGGAACCATTCTCTAAAGAAAACAAAGACGACACAATACAGAAGCGCACCGCTACATAAAGATGACATATTTTCATTTATTTGTGATTTGCTCCTGACTTGAAATATGGAACAATGGGTGCTTATATTCTTCAAATATGCGCCTATTTTGTGCGATTTGAGACAGTTAAAACTGTGAAAGCGCCCTACAAATACTCACTATTATTATTATTATTATTATTATTATTATTATTATCAGAGGTGCTGAAATGAGCGTAAACACGGTATTTTCCCAGAAAAAGATGAAACCTCAGCAAGGTGTGTCTGGATAACAGAGGGAGGGTGATACACACCACAGCTTTATAATCACTCACCAGCCTTTTCTCCTCTCTCTGTATCTCGGAGCTGAATTGGGTGGGATGTCATCACCGTGGATAATTATGAGGGGACAAGAGAGTGGGGATCCCATTTACTCTTTGTACAGGTGTTCCTGTAGCATCCCCACTAATCCCTCGTCGTTCCCCAAGAAGAAGCTAATGGAATATTTTGTCTGGATGTCACGGATGTGTACGTGAACGGCTGATGGAGGGAACAGGAAGTGGACGTTTTAGACCAAACACAGTGGCGTTTAGTTTTGTTGGATCATTGTGAAAATAGAAACTGTGATGACTTATTGTTGCAAAAGGATTGTAACAAAATTATTTATTTTTATAAGGATTTTTCTCCAAGTTTTTCGCTCTAGAGTCTAGACTGAAAACTAAAATGCTAAAGTGTGTATTTTTGTTATTAAATTAAACTTTTACTTTTCAATTGCATGCACTGTCAATCTGTATCGTTTTCAGCAACAAAGTAAAAACAAAGTTGCTTTACTTCTTTTTAAATTGATGAGTATTTGTAACTTTAGAATCGTTGCAGTTTTTCTTAAACGCTTTAGATTCTTCAAAAGTTCCAATGCTGTTTAGAATAGAAATGTGAACAACTACAGATTATTATGGCCATAAAAAACAGACCTACAACTAGTTCAAGTTCAAGTTTATTTATATAGCGAGACCAACGCAAAGTCGCTTCGCATGGTATTTGCTAACTAAATACATGAAGTTTGCATTAATATTCATAAAGTTGCAAATAAACAAAATGCTTTTGCAGGGCCAAAAAAAAAAATCGCTATATGATTACATTTTTAAAAGGTTTTAATAAATAAACAAAAAATACGTTCATACAATGATTTAAAAAATAAATAGATAAACACACACACACACACACACACACACACAAACATATAATTATCAAAATAATAATTGGATAAAAACAAATAAACAATAAAAAAATCTTTAAAAAAAGATCTTACTGAAGTTGTATTTCAGGCAAAGATAGAACATTATGAAACTCTAAAATGCCATTTAAAGGAACAAAGCACAATTTACTTGGGTTTTGCTCCTTAAATTGAATTGAAATTAAATGTAAAACTTCACTGAAACAGAGCGTCTTCAGAAGCACATGTTCTCACAGGCCGTTTGAAGGTTCTCAGTAAGGAACATGGGCAGACGACCTTTGACCGGTGTGGAAAAAGAGCAGAAAATCTGTGCTGTAATCCCGTCTGCCTTCCTGAGGAAGAGCGGGATCTGCTGGAGCGCTGATGAGATCATGTCTGAACCGGTTTACCGTCTACAACACCGGCCTCATTCAAGCATCACTACGCTACCATTAAGCCATAAAGTCAAAACTCCCAGATAAAGTTAAAAAGAAAAACAAATTACAAAATATATTTGTTAAAATTATTTCATTATTTGTTCTCGTTTTGTGACAAGGACCACACGGAAAACTCCCGCTTGGGTCACACATGTGTCTTCTGTCAGTGCAGCCAAAGGTGAAAACCGGTCAAGACACTCGGCACCACAAGGTCAAAGGTCACACAAATACAAGCCTGGGACAAGCCCTGGTGGGTAGCGGCACAGATTACCTAGTTAAGTTTACTATCTATCTACCTCTCTATCTACCTCTCTCTCCATGCCTCTATCTGAGACAGTTAAAACTGTAAAAAAGCGCCTTACAAATGCTCAGAACTCTATCTACCTCTCTAACTCTATCCATCTGACTATGTATCTGTCTTTTTGTTTATCTATCCATCTATCTATCTATACATCTATTCATCTATACATCTATCTATCCATCCATCCATCCATCCATCCATCCATCCATCTAACAGTCCGCCTGTCTGTTCATGTGTCTGTCACTTATAGAATAACATAAGTACTACAAATGTATTATTCCAAAGAATCAATGATCATTTGTAGTATGCATTTTAGATATTTCAAATTATTCCATTGCCACTAAAAAAAAATGTTCTGTAAGTGACATTCAATTGAAACAAGTTAAAAAAGACATGCCCATTTACCAGTGAGATCAGTGAGGTTAAACCGCAAAAATGATGATAATCAAACGCAACGTGTGGGAACAAATAAAAACACTGCTACACAACGCAAGACATTTTAAACACATTTTCACTAAACCATCTAGTGCCGATACATTTGATTACATTCCTAATCAGGTATAATCAGGATTTGATGGAAAAACCTTCCATTGAAAAAACTACGTAGCTGTAAGTAAGTGTGTGCCAGACAGAAAGAGAGGGAGGGAGGGCGGGCGAGCGAGGTGTCATGTGTGTGCGTGAGCAGGGGGCTGGCGAGGGGCAGGGAGCGGGGCTGATACGTTTGAGTTATCTGTTGTGACAGTTCACTTCTTGCCCGAGTAAAGAGCTTATTACGGCGGAGGAGAGGAAGAGCTGCAGATATTCACACTCTCCAGAGAGTGAGAGAGGGAGAGATGGAGAGAGAGAGCGAGAGAGGGAGAGAGAGAGCGAGAGAGAAAGAGAGAGAGGGATGGAGGGAGAGAGAGTGAGAGAGGGAGAGAGAGAGCGAGAGAGAAAGAGAGAGAGGGAAGGATGGAGGGAGAGAGGGAGAGAGAGAGAGAGAGAGAGAGGGAGGGAGGGAGAGAGAGAGAGAGAGAGGGAGGGAGGGAGAGAGAGAGAGAGAGAGAGAGAGAGAGAGAGAGAGAGAGAGAGAGAGAGAGAGAGAGAGAGAGAGAGAGAGAGAGAGAGAGAGAGAGAGAGAGAGAGAGAGATTCTGTGCCACTGCTACTGCCCACAAATTTCTTAATGATCGAATTTAAAAGATTTAAATGACTAAAGCTGGAAAGATGGACAGTCACGGTATCACGACCCCACTAAAGCGGTCTGACCCCGCAATTATACAGTTCACATTCCCCCGAGGCTTAATACACACACTGCTCCGTTTAATGACCAGCGGAGGGGGGCAGACGGAGAGAGAGAGTCTGAGACACCGAGTTAGTGAGAGAGAGAGAGAGAGTGAGAGAGAGAGAGAGAGAGAGAGAGAGAGAGAGAGAGAGAGAGAGAGAGAGAGAGAGAGAGGGAGAGAGAGAGAGAGAGAGAGATGGGGAGCAACAGCAAGAAAAGCAAGCGAGATAGAGAGACACTGAGCAAGTGTGTGAGAAAAAAAGACAGAAAGAGAGAGAGAGGGGTGAAGGGGGAGAGTGAGTGGAAGAGACAGACAGAGAAAGATGGGGTGTGGAGGAGAGAGAACAGGAGAGAGAGAGAGATGGAGAGGATGAGAGGAAGAAAGTGATTGGAAGACACTGAGTTAGTAAGTTCAAGTTCAAGTTCTGATCATTTGTAAGGCGCTATTAACAGTTTTAACTGTCTCAAAGCGCACAAAAGAAGAAGAGAGAGAGAAAGAGAAAGAGAGAGATAGGGGGTTTATTGTAGGTCAGAGTGTCACAGAGAAACACTGATTCAGTGTATGAGAAATAAAAAGAGAAAGAGAGAGAAAGACAGAAAGAGAGAGAGAGAAACATAGAAAGGGGGAGAGAGAGAGAGAGATGGAGAGAGAGAGAGAGAGAGAGAGAGAGAGAGAGAGACATTAAATAGAGAGACATTAAATCTGTCTGAGGTCTCTGTGTGTATGTGTGTGTGTGTGTGTGTGTGTGTGTGCATGACTAAGGAATAATAATAATAATAATAATAATAATAATAATAATAATGAGATGATGGTTATGTGTGCCCATGTGTGTGATGTCGCTCTTTGCAGTAACACAGAAAAAAAGAGTCTCCCAGTCTCTGAGGTGTCGGCCACCCCTGTCTTACTGTAACATGGCCGATCACACTCTGTGGTGAGCAAATGGACATCAATGGACCAGTCACAGCATTATAAGGAAGTTTCCCTTGAATGTCAAACAGCTGTTCCGTCCTTCACTAATCAAAACAATGTTTGCAAACCGAAAGCACATTTGTCTCAACACCAGCCTCATCTCCTGCTGCTCATGCGCACGCACGCGGGCACGCGCACGTTAAAAGTATAAAAGCTCTTATAAACTCTTGAAAACCTCTTATCAAATTCCCTTGGAAAGAAAATAAAAACCAAAACCAAACTTGTCTTAAAATAATTTGTGGAACGTTATCGAAGACAGCGTTTATTTAAAAAAAAACAAACAAACAAAAAAACAAAAGCGCAATTCCACATCCAAAAGTCTAATTCAGCTTCTCTAAATGCGTGCTTCTTCAGAACAGTCCGTCGGCATTTGAAAACAAACGTTTGGAACTTTTGAAAATGATTACAAAAAAGTGTTGGATGAGGTAAAAAAAAAAAAAAAAAAAAAGAATTATTGCATAATGAAGCGAGCGCTTTAGACTCACCCAGCTGCGCGTGTGACCCGTTGGACAGCAAAGCCGCGCACCACGCGCATATTGACGCCTTTAAAAAGACGCTTAAATAAGAATCCATCTTCAATCTCTTACAGTATCGCTTGTTTCCACGCTGATCCCATCGAGAAGTTTGGGAGAAGTTCACATGGCCTTTTTTGTTTTTTTGAATAACCAGATCCGGGTGGAATTCCGCGCGAGACTAGAGTTTCCTCACGCGCATATTGCCTGTAATTTAAGGACAGTTAGAAGAAAGCTCTGGCATTTTCCCTCGTGTGTGTTTACTGTCAGCTGCTCCAGGAGTGAAGGGGGATCTCAGCCTCCGAAGCCCTCAATTAACTGGAAAGTAGGAGGACACGGGAAGGGTCTCGGGTGAAACCCTGAGGTAATGAAAAGCCTGGCAAAAGTTCACTCGCTCACGGCGAATTGGCCATTATGTTCACACTAAATTAGCTTAAATTGTCTGTGCTTGTGGAAAGAGCCGCTCTAAAATGAGCCTCAGTATGTTCTAAAAAAAAAAAAAAAAAAAAAAAAAAAAAAAAAAAAAAAAAAAAAAACTGGTAAAAAAGCAATTCAATTAGTGTCTGTTTTCTGTCACAATTTCCTACCCTTCAGAATGTTACGTAAACATTACGTCATATTTTTCGTCTTAGCTGGGTACATAGAACCCGGACATAGAAATTGTTACACAAACGTAACATTATACAGATAATTGTTCACTGACTAAGGTTCTACATTGAATTACAAAAAAGAAAGAATCACAGTCATTAACATTTACAGAATTAATGTGATGCCTGATTTAATAATCGTTTTGCTTTGTGTCCTCCACCTTTAACGCCAATTAAGACAAGCACCCACAGACAACAGAAGAAGAGATGCTTCCTGTATGAAAATGCAGACGTTTTTTGCTGTAAGTCTATATTTGTTCAAAGAACTGTATGACCGACGAAATAAATCAAGTCTAATTTTAAAAAGGTGTCTGCCATTTTAAAAGAAGTTACCAAAAACAGATGAAAAATAGAGGAGGAACTTCTTTTATAGGTAGAAAAACGATTTCCTTTTCCAGTCCTGAAAACAGTAAACATCAACTAAAAACACATATTTAGTATTTAAATATCACAAACATATTATTTTGTACTACTAATTTAGTAGTATTTAGTGTTACATTTAGTACATATGTTTTCAAATAGTAACATAACTTTTGTTCAATAAACAATTTTATTCAAAAAGAATGTAAGCATTATAAAGAAATACTTTTTTAAGAGCACTGGAATATTCAAGTAGAAAGAACAAAGAAAGCATTATAGCTCTGGCAATTTGGTAAAACTAAAAGCATGTCATCCAGAAAAAGCAATTATGGTGATTTTCTGTTTGAAAGGCATGAAATGTGATTGGACGGGGACAAATATATGAATTTATTGACTTGAATGACTTTATTTATCCCACTAAGTGAACATTTCTAAAAGCAGTCTAATAGTCTGTTCATGTTCAGACTCTTGCTTAAAAGTTCTCGAAATCAAATCTATTAAAAAAAATAATAAAAAAAAAACGTTTATTTAATAAACCAGAATTCCGGTTGTGAGCGGAGCAATATAACACAAAAGGCGGGAAAACACTGAAGGACGGCCAGGTGATCGCAGAGAAAATGAGTTTTCTCAAACAATTCTTTCCTTCTAAAACTCAACAAAGACATAATAAAACGTTGTCATATTGCCAACAGGTAAGTCTCTTAACAAATCAATGTGTCATCATTATTGAGATGTTTTCTTAAGTGAATAGCTATAACCAAGCACACGTTTTCAAGAACCAGAAGCAATAAGCAGAACATCTCCTGCAGCACACACAGCTTTTGAAATTAATGTGCTGGGAAGAACAATAAAATAGGCGAAGCTCTCACTGGATGTTAATTCACGTGTGCTGGTGTCTCAGCATGAAGTCTGAGAATAGCTGGGCAGTTTAGCAGCATCAGCCCATCTCTTTTAAAAACGTTTTTTCCTCACTACATGTCCAGAAAATGAGCTTTAAAATGCCTTAACCTTTATTATCAATTGATTAAAATTGACTCATTGCACAAATCAGATTTGAGCAGAACTGAAACCTTAAGTAAGCAAATGTCTCTCAAACTTCTTGTAACTGTCTCTTTGCTCTTAACTATGGCATGTCCTGATACAGAATTCTGAGATTCTTCTTCACGCTCTTGATGACTATATGGTGATGTTTTTCTCATCTGCAACTGATTCCTATACATACATGTCCTGGCTTTTCTCTTTTCTATCTTTTCTTTTCTTCTGAATTAAGATTATACTGAGAAGCGGAGAAGCTCGAGAGATCTGAAGGAAACAAGCTTGGTCTCAGTCTGTCACTCCTCGCTGGTTTGCAAATTACCTTTAATCCATCGTGTCGTGTGTTTTGTTTCTTAATAGAGTCGCTTTCAACAAAGAGCCGGTTTTTAAAGGGTCTTAGACCAAACACCACGTACATCAGAGCTTTGACCGACTAAGTGTGTTTATTCCTCGCACATGGAGCTGTGAACCCTCAGACGTCTGACCCAGAGCAGAGGAACCGGCTGGAGAACGGGCCTTCACACCTCATTCCATTGAAAGCTTTTGGATTACGGTTGAAACCTTAGCAAAGCGAAGCCTCAATGTCAATATCTCCCCTAGGTTTTAGATTCAAATCACTTTCATCATCTCTTCAGAATAACAGTAAGAACGAAAGATCACCGCTTAGAGCATCAAGACTTTAGAGAGCTTTAGAAAAAACTGTGTGTCACCTTGGAATTGGGTCGCCGGGGAAACACGCACACACACACACACAAATTAAGTGAAATTGTTTTAGTCAAATTGGTAATGAACTCTGTGAAATTCTATGATTTAATTGGTCAGATATCATCTAATAATAATTTAAACTAATACTAATACTCACTTTTGTTTTATAATATAATATTTAGTGTACACATACACAGCACAAAAATGGAGAGGAGTTGAGGAAAGCATGGATGTAAGACAAGTGAACAAGTGGACATAAGGATGAATGGATGGATGGATGGGAGGATAGATGAATGAGTGGATTGATGAATGAACGAGTGGATTGATGGGTGGTTGAATAAATGAGTGGATGAAAGAATGAATATATGGATAAATGGATGAGTGGATGGATAGATCAGTTATGCCTGACAGAAGACAAAGAAATAGATTTCAAATCAAATCTTGCTGTAAGTTCATTTTTTATAGAAAGTTGAATAAACTTGCCAAATTATAGCTTATTGTATTTAGTATCAGTTCATTGAACCGTATCCATGATCTGTGACTTTTTTTGTCCAAATATTTCCTTATTTTGTACATATAAGTACCTTATTTTGGAGTAAAATGATTGGATTAGAATGCTCCAATCAGAAGTCTCTGATGTTGCACTACACCTACATATAAGACCACACATGTTTTATAAACGTGTGGTTATCTGTGTGTGTGTGTGTGTGTGTGTGTGTGTGTGTGTGTGTGTGAGTGTAAATGTGTTCTTTAAATTATCCCATGTCGTTCCTGAAGTACCAATCAAGTCTTTTCCGGTTCAAATGCCACAAACACAATCAGGACTTCACCACCACAAGCTGTTTTATTTCTCATCCGCTGGCATCGCAGGCCTCGTTCTGAGATGTTAAATCAATGTCTTTTCATATTTTAAAAGGTCAGACTGTTTCATAAAGGTGGTAGTTTAGATAATTTGTCACTCCAAACCTGCTCCTCAACCAAGAAGCGTCGTTTCAAAGGTCTCGTATTTTAAATGTTAATCCCTCCTGCATGATTGTTCTCTGCACAGACCCAACAGACTTTTCCTGACGTTTAAAGATGCATTGACATTTGAGGGAAAAAAAAAAAAAAAAAAAGAATCAGGAATAAATGATTCAATCGAAGTTCAGTGACATTGACATGCAATTAATGATTGCTTTGGCGTTTAGTTCTGGAAGTCGTCACTACAACGGAACTTTTCTGAAAGAGCTGTAAACTATTCGCCGCCTTCACGCTGAGCTTCAGATCAAGAGCGTCTTGCTTTCCAGCCACAAACACGCGTGATTCGTCTTCTTGGGACTTTCATTGGTTATGTTGACGAGACAGTCAAGCGCCTTTGCTTTAGTCTTCATAAACTGAGTTGGAGGAGCAGCAAGCAGAACGTCTCCTGCAGCTCATCAGGCGTCTGGAACTAATGTGCTGCAGAAACAACGACACAAGCCAGGCACTCAAGACACTGCTGCTGCTTCTGCGTTAATACCGCTTTCTCACCATGACGTCTCAGAGAATCACACTTTAACTGTCAGCTGATCTTAAAAGAAAAGAAGCAAAAAAAAAAAGACAGCTCTATTTTTTTAACCTTTTGGACTTGGGAACGTAATTTATGGCATTTCCGGTTAGTTCCAAGCACATGATTTGAATTTTTAGACACCTTATATTCTAAAATGTTTACACATTTGGTGACTTTAAAATGTCAACGTTTTGTACAGTCCTCTCTAAAAATGGAACCCTCAATTAGCATTACGCCAACCAGCATTATCTACTGATTCCAATATATGCAGTAGATTTTAGATCTTTAGATTATAGATAGTGTATCTATATGTGCAAATAATTCAGCTTTTTAAAACTGCAACTGTACTTTGAAAGAGTACGTTATTCTTTGTAGAGTTGTAAATGATGTATATAGTTCGGATTTAATGTACATCTGATGCTCTTTGTTTTATTTAGTTTTGTGCTACGTTGCGTTGCTTTGTTTAGGTGCTTGCATTGTGCTGCTTTGTTTTTGTTTTGTTTTCAAACATCATCGATATCTCATTATCCTCGAAGTTTAATCCTGTCATGCTGTAAAACAATGTAAAACTTTGCTGAAAAAAATTAGCCTAGTATTAATCGAATGACCAGATGAGGTCGGGCCTAAATGGCAGCCCATTATTATTAATTTTTTTTATTATTTTCAGTCTATTAGGTTTGATGTGGTGGTCCTACAAAGCAGAGAAGAACTTGAAAACAATTTCACTCCATCATAATTTGTTTTATGTGGTTTTGCTCGACATGTTCTTTGGTTAAAACAAAATCCGACCAAATATTAATATACCGGTACTCCCATCATGCTCCTAAAATCTCAGCATTCCCTCCTGAGCCGGGACTGAAGCACAGCTCTCCCAACCCCGGTGTAAACAGAGGGAGATCTTTATGAGCAGCTGTTTAAAAGCTCCGTAAAGCTCGACGGTAAATGTTCTCAGGGCCTGTTCAAAACAAAACTCCGGCATTATCAAACTCAGGAAAGAGTCGTCCTCTCTGGAGCTTCCAGCGCTTAAAGCCACTTCTCACGGGAGAAAACGGGATCATCTGGAAGCTTTGATCTGATAATTCACTCAAACTGCAGGGCAGAAACACATTCCAGATGTGGCCGCCATGGGAAATTCGACAGTGTGTCACTGTCATGTGGCTGATGTGGCTGTCGATCGGTGTCTGGAGTGTGAGATATTACCGTCTAAAAACACGTGCACGGCTGTTGAAAATGAACTTTGCGTTATAACAGTAAAACATTTGAAAAAAAAAAAAAAAATCTAAATATTTGGGAAACACTGCTTTAACAGATAATATTGTATAAAACATTGAAATAACAGCATATAGTACATTATAATAGTTCTATAATATCGTTTTAGGAATTTGTCAATAAATAAGATTAATGAAAACACACACACACACACACACACACACACACCAAATTAAGCTAATGTATGAAAACAGGCTAATACAATTAAATTAAGCAAAATATATTTAGCATAACTTCTTTATCATGTTATATTAAAACAATTAAATAAAATGTAATACTGTCTACATGTAAGTACATTTAAAAAAACATTCGTTTATTAAAACATTTTAAACCTCATAATATAAATTTTTTTTTTTCATAATTTCTATTTCTAAACTATTTTATTAAATACATTATACTTATTGTTTAATACATTAATATTGTGATTAATAACCATGTTGACAAACATGACTGTGAACAAACGACTGTCACTGGGACGAGGCAGGGTGGACTCACATGCACTTCCTGGATGAGATCACGGCACAATCTCAAGGTCGGGTCACAGGCAGAGGGTCGGTATACAAGATAATCCACAAAGACACAAGAACAAAACTTGACGAGACTAGAGGCGAGAGTGACAGGAACAATGACTGACAAACTGGCAGTGACACATGTAACACAGGGACTTAAATACATAGACTAACGAATAACACAGAACAGCTGGGACACAGGACACGAAGCAGGACTTGATCAACTGAGACAAAAACTTCAAAATAAGAGTCTAGATACAGTTCAAAATAAAAGTCCTGACCGGCTTGAAGCCGGGATCCATGACACATGTTGTTTATTCGATTATGGATTGTCAAGACTCCGGTGCAGAGCAGGAAAGACGGAGTCTGTGAATAACGAGAAATATGTCTTTAATGACAAAATACAAACAGATACTCACACAGAAACAGACAGAACAATATCACAGGTGAAGACCTAAATACACAGACAGATGAGGAACAGGTGTGCAACAATCAAACTTAAAATTTACACAAAAAAAGGCTCACGGTAAATGTAATCTATGTCCCTAGTACATGATGGAATAATTACGCTTTTTTTTTTTGCAACTGGATGGCATTGTCTAATCGGACGTCTTTCACTAAATTGCAATCAAATAGAAAAAACTTAGATGACAGGACAATCCCACCGTTCAGCAGAACAAACAGTAAAAGCCTGTAATGGTGCTGAGCTGATCTCCTCCATCTCCGAGGTGTCTGGAAAAAGCAATAACGAGGGTGTAAAATGGTTTTATGGTCCCACATCAGTCACGGGGGGCAGCAAGATGTTCCACAGAGCGCGGGAGTTCTTCTCCTCCATGTGTCATTTATTGCTAATTAACCACCATTACTGGTCCTGTTCTGTTTAACCATGTGTTCTCCAGTTAATTCATCCTCCTCCTTAATCAAAACGGGTAAATGTGAAGTTGTAAATGTCAAACATCTCCACAAAGCCGCTCTATAACTTTACAACCTTATCAGCAGGATCGAACCCACAACGTTGACGTTGCAAACACACGCCTACTGATTGCAAATAAAAATACATGATACAAATAAGTGAATCCCAGCTGTATATGTGCATTATTACCAGGGGAGAGGACAATGCGTGCGTTTAGGTGCTTTGTAAGAAGGCGGAAGTCATCCATTGCGAAGAGTGAATCTCACGCTGTATTCAGTTTTCCTCTAGGAAAATAAACCCGGTGTGTTGAAGGCAACACAAGACGTGATGCTGCATGAGAGATGTGGACTGATGCGGGGAATCCTGAGGAGGAGAGATAGCGGGGTCAGCAGGGCTCTTTCTCACTGTTGGGTTGGTGAAAGCTAATACTATTTCCCCCGTGTGGTCAACTACAGCGTGATAAGCAAACCTTCTGACCGCTGTTTAGAGGTTTACAGCCTCTCGAGACTTTTACCGCCAAATCAGGCAAATACACAGTCGATATTGCCGGTTTGTGTGTGTCGAGGGGGGAACAAAATCATGGGTTTTATTTAAGTCACCTCATAAAACTAAATCATTTTCATGAAAATATAAAAGTGCAAAAAAAAAAACAAATACAACTTTCATACAAAGAAGCACCAAACTTGGCCAGATTGTTGCTACAATAAAGACAAGTTTGGAGATCCACTAGGCTCAGTACTTGGGCCAATCACAATCTCAACTTTCTTTGTTTTAAATGGGTACAACAATCTATATTTGATCGAAAAACATGGTCATTGACGAGATAAAAATAGAATGGATGGATGGATGGATGGATGGACCAAAACTTGCAAAGAAATCACCAACAGTTTCTACAAACATGGAATTGATGGGATTTAACATTATGATTTTGAGCACACAACCACATAACATCTGTAGCAAACCAAAACCTGCTGGTGAAGACGTTGTGTCACTTTTGTTTTAGGTGTTGTTTGTTTTGTTATTGAAATGAATCCAAACGTTTAATAAATCCTACATTTGCTCACAATATTTGATAACTAAACAATATGAAGTTGTTTTTTTTTAATACATAAAAGATACATGTTGCATGAAACCAGAAACTTAGAAACTAACTAACTAACTAACTAACTAAATAGCTAATTACTAATAAACCTGCAGTGTGCTGCTTTTCTGCCATTTATAATGTAGTTTTGGAGACAATGAAGCTCAAAAGTTTCTTCTCAGTCACCCGAGTGAATAAATAGTTAAATCTCAGCAGTGGATTTAGTTTGACAGAAGCGTTCAGTGCCCCCTGCTGACTTTAAATACTCACCAAAGTTTCTCCAGATCTCCCGGGGACTGAAGTTAGGCCACTTCTTCCTGGATTACAGTAAGATTAGTCGCTCAGGTGACACCGATAACTAAATACATCATGTGGATTACAGGAAGCAGATCTTGGAGTGTGATCAAAGTTCCTGGAATATGTGAAGGAAGTTTTGTCTCTTCTCATCTTTACTTGTCTCGTCTACTGTACACCAGCAAATAACCTAATGAATAATGTGCTTGAAATTGTCTATTTTTTGACTGAACTAAATGCGACTTTTATACATTTTATTGTGATTGCCCTTTTGTATTTTGTGTTGTTGTTCTAAAGTGTAAAGCACTTTGGTCAGTTCATCTGTTTTAAAAAGTGCTGTATAAATAAAGATGACTTGACTTGACTTGACTAAATTGTCAAGGGAGGACAGACACGCTTGATAGAAAATATAACAGCCAAGCGCACTGGGCATCTGAGAAATAGCCACAAAAATCCTTTACAAGAGAAGAAGAAAAAAAACTCAACGACTAAGACAAGCCAAGAAAATGAAAGATTTTAAGACAATGACTTGTGACCATTTTTAAATTTCATAAAAACAAACCAAAACATTTCATCGTACCCAATATAATACAAAAAAATATTTTTTTATTTCTTTGTCTCTTCTGACAATAATTTCAGAAGAGATTAATCAAAGGACAAATTAAGACTATTGAACGACAATGTATATTCTTGAGACATTTGTCATAGACTTTCAATAAAAATACAAGCAAAGATAAAAGTTAAAATGTGCTCATTAGTGTATTGTTAAGATATGCACATATAATTCTATAGCTGTATATTCTTTTTTTAGGAGTGTAAATATCAGTGTTTTTGTCTGAGAGCAAAGAAACTTATGTCTGTTTGCTTTTTCTACCACCTGAAAAAGTTTTAGGTGAATTGTGGACAATTAAATCAGGTATTATTGTGTGAAGTTCTGAATGTGTCAACCATCTTTACTAGACCTCCTTCTGTCTAGGTTGGTGATGCGTCGGATGCTGAAAAAACCTGCATGTTTGCACACGTAAGAGGCAAAACACAGTATTTGACAACTTTATAATAAAAGTGAAAGTGAGTTGTGTTGGGTCTTGCTGTTAGAGGGGAAGAAAATGTTTCCTATCAGAAAAGTACACGAACTTGAATCTGCTAGACACAATTGTCTTTTATTGACAAAAGAAAACATTTACAAAGTTCAAGTTCAAGTTCTGAGCATTTGTAAGGCGCTTTTCACAATGTTTTAACATTGCTGTGTTTTAGGCTATAAAAGGCATTTATCATTTTCTTTCTTGTTCATAATCTAGTCTGTGGTTTCTGGTTGCACACGTACCTCTCCCTCTATTTGGGACTGCCTTCCGTGACGTTCTTGTAATTCCTCACTCTGTGGCACTGAAGACATATATCTTTTGTGATACAGATGATACAGCTTGAAACCTCCATACCCTATCAGCACGAAGCCTAATGCAACTGTCAGTCCACCTCCTACAACCTGAAACAATACATTAAGTCCATTGTAATACAAGATCCAACCATCAAAGCAAAAAAGTATTAATCATGAAAAAGATGTATTACCTGGGAGTTGTAAATATTGTCCCGCTGCTTAATTTGAGCATCCATCTCGTGAGTTTTATTGAATGGTTTACACCACTTTCTTCCCAGCTCCTCATCATAAACATACCATCCTTCCCAGTCTGACCATCTGCAAGCCTCATAATCCCCATCAAGGAACAAAATGATTGTCCATGTAATAGGAGTTACAAAACATAATAAAACGTGTTCACAGCTCCATTCATGAAGTAAAAGGATTGTTAGAGCAAATCCACACAGAGCAGGACCAGAAAAGATGAGCGCTACCAGTGTCAAGTTTTCAGGACCAGAGCGGCACGGGCACGAGAAGTGCCAATCGGTCAATGCTTCCAGTGCAAGTAACAGAAACGCCATTGGAAAAGATCGATACACAGGGTATGTTTTAAATAAACCAATGATCTTCTTTAAAAAGTTGGACATTTTGACGTTTCCCTGAAAAAAAGAAGTTAATCAGACATTATATATTACGTCACTCGAAATATTAATTGTAGCTGATATTATGAAATTTATATATAATACAGTGGTACCCCGACTTACAAAATTAATTTTGTTAGGCGGGAATTTCGTAAGCTGAGCCGCATTTTACATGCAATTCGTCTAATCTGTGCCATGAGTTTGTGAATTCAGACAACATTTTTTTTTTTTACAAGTGATAAACTATTGTGGTTACAAAAAACATGATACAAAGTGGTTGTTGTTGTTAAATTGCCCATTGTTTATAAAGGTACAGTTTGTAATAATACTGGACCACAGCTGCCCAACTGGTTTTCGTTAGTAAGGACATTCGTAAGTCGGGTTACCACTGTATATACCGTATTTACGCAAATATAAGCACCCCGCGAATATAAGCACCCCCTTGATTTTTCAATCATTAAAAAAAATGACAAAATTAATTTTTAAAATTAATTTTAAAATTTTTTATAAAATTATTATTACGGGACTTTTAACTCAAACGAGAGGAAATAATGCTGCGAAGGTCAGTCAGCGGCAGTGACAACATGGGGAGAACACGTTGTGGGAAGCTTCAAAAAGTTAGGCATTTTCAACGCACTGGACGGAACTGAAGAAATGAGAGAAGCTGAAGCGCAGCTCAGCCGATGACGTCAACGCTGCGTCTTGTTCCTCTGAGTCACAGCAGAGTAAAACAGGTACGAAAATCATTTCTTATAAATTGGATATTAATAGTCACTTGTTGCAGCGGTTAAAAAAAACAAAACCCTAGCTTCTTGTTGTTTCTAGACTACCGCTGTTTGTGCAATGTCTTGCGGAAAAAAATGAACGTACTCGTTTTCGTTTCTTTTATTCGCAGGTGTCAAGACGAGTTTAAAACACGCCACCTGAAGCATCTACGCGTGTTCCTCGTTCGCACCGTTCACTTTAATGCTGTTGTGCTTGAAAAAATAGAATAAAAAGTATTAGGAAGGACGAATGTTTTAATTCGCCGGTGTCAAGACAAAACGTAATCAGCGTATTAGTAGCGCAAGGGAAAAAGCGTGCGCGGATGAGAAGTCCGCGGTTTTCGCAGGCGGGGCTGGCGAGACTGCAGTTTTTACCTGGCCATCTGAAAGGTCTACGCGTGCTCCTCCTTCGCACCGTTCACTTTAACGCTTCTGTACTTGAAAGCTGATAATAAATAATATAAGGAAAGACGACATGTTTCCATTTATTTGTGATTGCTCTTTTTAAGAACGGCAGGTCTGTCGTGGCTGAGCCGCTGCACTCGCACGTCATTACACTCCGGACTTGAAATGTCGAAAAATGAGCATCTTAAAATACGCGGATTTTTGAAATCGGCGATTATAAGCACCCTTCAAGTTTTTTAGTTTCGAAAAATTGAAAATAGGGGGTGCTTATTTTCACGTAAATACGGTATACACACAAAACTGATAGTTATTTAAGATAGATATTTAATACATGTTCATATGAAATAATATTGTTTTTCTTTTGCGTTATTCAGGTTTATAAAATAATCAGGTTTAATAAAACAACACACAAACAGAAACATGGCATTAGAACCAAGCTACTAACTGGCAAGAGACAGCATACAATCTTGCAATATCAATAACTGTCAGAGTCTGATCTCAGCAGCTCTTAAATAGCAAGGCACAATTACCTTCAGATGTGCGCTAGAGATCACTGTCAGGTCCTTCACAACTTCTTGTCCTTTCCCTTCACCGGGCTCTTACACCTTCACTTTAAATCAAACAAAAGACTGGTTAAAACAAAATCAGGCATTGCTGCGTACATCTATATTTTATTGAATTACACTTATTATTTACATTGAATTACACAATTTCACTGAGCTTGAACTTTCACGTTTTGCGACATGTACATTGTGTGTACAACGAAGCAACTTTGTAATAAAAATGCTGACTTCACCAACAACTAATACAGAATAACAACAACAAGATACATTAACCGCACACCCAACTAATAAAATTGCTTTACAAATATCGCATTTTGTTTCCTTTACCTGTCGGCAGGATGAACTCCTCTGATCACACCGGATTGAGGCTTTGGAGTAACTCAGGCAAAAACAGATTATAAAGAGGCGGATTCTCTTATTTTCTTCCGCTGCAGAAAATCCTTGTCTTCCATCTTCCATTAGACAAACCTGTTTCACAAGCCACTAGATGCATTAATCTTTGAACGTGTCAGAACGTGTTAGAACACGTTTTGAAGATCATTTAGTTTAAACATGAACATAAAATACCCACATTTATGATTAAAAAAATACAAACAAACTGAACTTATCTAAAAATATGGTAAATCATAACTTCAACTCATCTACATTTTCAAAGAGAACATATTTTATATATTGCACAGAGTGAAAGTGAGATGACACAAAAGCCTTCGAACAATGGGGAACAGGATTCACATTCCGGATTGACAAACATAAATGTGAAAGCAAGAGCAGTGAAGATGAGCGTGGTGACGACCACATTTACACCAGGTTTGCACGCACATAAAAAATTTTGAACAAGCAAGGTTTCCAGTGCGAAACTTTCAACCCAAGACTCAGAAATAGATTTGACTGAAGATGTTGACGCCAAGTCACGCAAACGCTTCAGAAAAGCTTCAGGCTGTGTAAAGGCTTGTTCGGCTGTGTAAAGTTTGCAAATAAAAGGAAAATGTTTTAAGTCATTATTATTTCCATAATATTAGTTCTTACTGTAGATAAACAATATCTTCAATCAGTCAGACAGACAGACATACAAAATGATATACGGACAGATAGACATTTCTGTTCAGCATTTTCAGATTTGACAAAGAAAAGTGCATTATAAATGAACTGCCGTATTATTATTATTACTCTAATGGTTCTGAAGATGGAAAGCATGAAAAATGAGTGAAAGCATACGTAAATTATTCTCAGTAAAATAATATTTATTGTGAAAATAACACTTTACCTCAGTCAGTTCAAGAATTATAAAAGAAAATTTGATTTTGTAATTGCTCATCTTATCGTCCCAATGTCTATTACAGCAAAGGAATAATACGTTTATTAATACATTTACATAATTAAACTATATTTTTTGGATTTTACAGTTTTGACACTGAGAAATATATTAATGGTTTTACATTTACAGTAAATCAGCTATAGATCCAATCCGATAGCCAATAGAGTAATCTACAAGTAACTAGACTTTGAAGTCATCATTTTAAATATGATGTCCATTCAGTTTAAATATGCATATAAAAGACATACAGTTCTTTTTTCCAGGCAATACAAACAAACTGAACGTATCTATAAAATGATAAATTCACAACTTCAGCAGAACATGAGTAAAGTGAAGATTCAGTTTCTTGTGCTTTTCTCTCATTCCAAACACAATATTTGCTGTTGATTTTGTACTGTGTTTGAAAACCTAAACCAGACCTGGGCATTGTACAGTACGGCCCTTAAACTAGTTGAAACCGGCCCCTGTAAGGTTCACTGGGAATGACAAAATAAAGTTTTTAATCTACTTCATGCCCAAATTTCCCGAGGCTCCCGAGGAAGAAGAGGCTCTGCTGTGTGTACAGTCCAAGTGAGGTCCTCAGTGATGTGGACACCGAGAAACCTGAATCTGCTGACCCGTTCCACAGGCAGTTTCCCTAGGTTCCGCCTCTCGCCGTGTTGGGGTCACGACAGATGCATCAAACACGATATTGGGAGACAGCGTGCCTGGTTGCTGGTCAGGTCCTCAGCTCCAGAGGCACATCATCAAGCTCAAGCTACTAGCGTAGTTGCGGTGGCATACATAGCCTCAGTGAAACGGGTCGGGGTCCTGGAGGTCTTCTCTGCAGATCCTCAGCGCTTGACCCTCGGTCCTGGTGACTCACGCTGAGACCCAGGTGTGGTTACAATACATGCCCACTACCACATTCAGGGCACACTACGGGCTACGGTTAGTGGTGTTCTCCGTCAACCCTGGCGAGGGTCCCCCACAGCAAGAGTTGGGAGACAGCAAGATCCTGGGTTGCCCCTCGGAGGTGAGTGCTATTACCCTTGCGGACTAGGCCCACCTCCAGGTGCTGTGGAAGATCCACCGTCTGCCCCTCGGTCACTCGTGTTGGAGGGGTATTTTTGGTAGGATGCTGTCCTGGATGTGGCCTATTGTATTCTCCCATCCTCAGCTAACTCACAGACATCAAAGTCAACTGACAATTCAGGTTCCGGCTGGCGGCGCGAAGAGACGCAGCGGCCACAGCGGGATCCAAATTGGTGCTATTTGTCTTTTTTTCCACGTTTTCTAACCCGTTTGTATCCCCACATGGACGCCAAACTCTTCTGCGTTCAGTCCTACAACCGAGAAGAACTTTTGAGCCTGCATTGTGCAACAACCGACTTGCACAATGAAACAAAAGAACTGCTGCGTGATCTCGGACTTCTGCGGCCTCAGACCTCGGAGTCGCCTGACACCCGGGGCCGAGAAAGGCACCATCGCAAGCGGTGCGCGAGAAAGCGGAAGCGCGGGAAGAGGGCGGGCGTCCGCGCTAGGCTAGCAGCTAACTCCAGCCGGCCGGCGCTTCCCTCGATCACTCTGGCTAACGTTCGCTCCCTGGAAAGTAAAATGGACTATATCACACTACAGCGATCTTCACTGCGTGAGTTCAGGGACTGTAGTGTTTACGTTTTTACGGAAACATGGCTCAGCAGCAGGATTCCGAACGCCGCCATTCAGCTCGCGGGACTTACTGTGTTTCGGGCCGATCGAAACTCGGATATGTGCGGTAAGACGGTGGTGTCGCGGCGGTGTCGTGTGTGTTTACATTAACACACAGTGGTGTGGGAACTCTGCGCTTGTGTCTAGTTTCTGCTCATCATCAGTGGAGTTTGTGACAGTGAGATGCAGACCGTTTTATCTACCGAGGGAATTCACCTCCGTGTTCATCGTCGGCGTGTACATTCCACCGAGCGCCAATGCCAAAGAAGCGCTTAGCGAATTGTACACAACCATTAGTGATCTACAGACCGCACATCCTGATGGAATTCTGATTATCGCCGAAGATTTCAACCATGCTAATCTCAAAACTGTTCTCCCGTCAACTCCATCAACACGTAAATTGTGCAACAAGAGGTGCGAACACGCTGGACCTTGTTTACACAAACGTATCTGGCGCGTACAGGGCGGAGCCCCGCCCCCACCTCGGATACTCGGATCACGCGACTGTCATGCTAATTCCAGCATACAGGCCAGTCGTCAGGTGCTCAAAACCAGTTTTGAAGGTGATTACAACCTGGCCAGAGGGGGCGATCTCTGCTCTTCAAGACTGTTTTGAATGCACAGACTGGAACATGTTTAGGGAAGCTGCAACAACTGGCGACTCTGTTGACTTGGAGGAGTACACAACGTCTGTGTCTGGCTACATCAGCAAGTGCATAGATGATGTGACCGTCTCCAAGAC
>MU204413.1:947703-961566 GCA_017309775.1 Paedocypris sp. Pulau Singkep
AATTAACTGGAAAGTAGGAGGACACGGGAAGGGTCTCGGGTGAAACCCTGAGGTAATGAAAAGCCTGGCAAAAGTTCACTCGCTCACGGCGAATTGGCCATTATGTTCACACTAAATTAGCTTAAATTGTCTGTGCTTGTGGAAAGAGCCGCTCTAAAATGAGCCTCAGTATGTTCTAAAAAAAAAAAAAAAAAAAAAACTGGTAATAAAGCAATTCAATTAGTGTTGGTGTTCTGTCACGATTTCATACCCTTCAGAATTTCCTACCTCGCGCTGCAAACGATTTTACAATAAACATTACGTCATATTTTTCGTCTTAGCTGGGTACATAGAACCCGGACATAGAAATTGTTACACAAACAGATAATTGTTCACTGACTAAGGTTCTACATTGAATTACAAAAAAGAAAGAATCACAGTCATTAACATTTACAGAATTAATGTGATGCCTGATTTAAAAATTGTTTTGCTTTCTGTCCTCCACATTTAACACCAATTAAGACAAGCACCCACAGACAACAGAAGAAGAGATGCTTCCTGAAGTAGAGGATGAAAATGCAGACGTTTTTTGCTAAGTCTATATTTGTTCAAAGAACTGTATGACCGACGAAATAAATCAAGTCTAATTTTAAAAAGGTGTCTGCCATTTTAAAAGAAGTTACCAAAAACAGATGAAAAATAGAGGAGGAACTTCTTTTATAGGTAGAAAAACGATTTCCTTTTCCAGTCCTGAAAACAGTAAACTTCAACTAAAAACACATATTTAGTATTTAAATATCACAAACATATTATTTTGTACTACTAATTTAGTAGTATTTAGTGTTACATTTAGTACATATGTTTTCAAATAGTAACATAACTTTTGTTCAATAAACAATTTTATTCAAAAAGAATGTAAGCATTATAAAGAAATACTTTTTTTAAGAGAACTGGAATATTCAAGTAGAAAGAACAAAGAAAGCATTATAGCTCTGGCAATTTGGTAAAACTAAAAGCATGTCATCCAGAAAAAGCAATTATGGTGATTTTCTGTTTGAAAGGCATGAAATGTGATTGGACGGGGACCAATATATGAATTTATTGACTTGAATGACTTTATTTATCCCACTAAGGGGACATTTCTAAAAACAGTCTAATAGTCTGTTCATGTTCAGACTCTTGCTTAAAAGTTCTCGAAATCAAATCTGATCTGATCTGAGGTGATCGCAGAGAAAATGAGTTTTCTCAAACAATTCTTTCCTTCTAAAACTCAACAAAGACATAATAAAACGTTGTCATATTGCCAACAGGTAAGTCTCTTAACAAATCAATGTGTCGTCATTATTGAGATGTTTTCTTAAGTGAATAGCTATAACCCAAGCACACGTTTTCAAGAACCAGAAGCAATAAGCAGAACATCTCCTGCAGCACACACAGCTTTTGAAATTAATGTGCTGGGAAGAACAATAAAATAGCCGAAGCTCTCACTGGATGTTAATTCACGTGTGCTGGTGTCTCAGCATGAAGTCTGAGAATAGCTGGGCAGTTTAGCAGCATCAGCCCATCTCTTTTAAAAACGTTTTTTCCTCACTACATGTCCAGAAAATGAGCTTTAAAATGCCTTAACCTTTAATATCAATTGATTAAAATTGACTCATTGCACAAATCAGATTTGAGCAGAACTGAAACCTTAAGTAAGCAAATGTCTCTCAAACTTCTTGTAACTGTCTCTTTGCTCTTAACTATGGCATGTCCTGATACAGAATTCTGAGATTCTTCTTCACGCTCTTGATGACTATATGGTGATGTTTTTCTCATGTGCAACTGATTCCTATACATACATGTCCTGGCTTTTCTCTTTTCTATCTTTTCTTTTCTTCTGAATAAAGATTATACTGAGAAGCTCGAGAGATCTGAAGGATTCTGAAGGAAACTGATGTAAACTGCAAAGCTTGGTCTCAGTCTGTCACTCCTCGCCGGTTTGCAAATTACCTTTAATCCATCGTGTCGTGTGTTTTGTTTCTTAATAGAGTCGCTTTCAACAAAGAGCCGGTTTTTAAAGGGTCTTAGACCAAACACTACGTACATCAGAGCTTTGACCGACTGAGTGTGTTTATTCCTCGCACATGGAGCTGTGAACCCTCAGACGTCTGACCCAGAGCAGAGGAACCGGCTGGAGAACGGGCCTTCACACCTCATTCCATTGAAAGCTTTTGGATTACGGTTGAAACCTTAGCAAAGCGAAGCCTCAATGTCAATATCTCCCCTAGGTTTTAGATTCAAATCACTTTCATCATCTCTTCAGAATAACAGTAAGAACGAAAGATCAGCGCTTAGAGCATCAAGCGTAAGACTTTAGAGAGCTTTAGAAAAAACTGTGTGTCACCTTGGAATTGGGTCGCCGGGGAAACACGCGCACACACACACAAATTAAGTGAAATGGTTTTAGTCAAATTGGTAATGAACTCTGTGAAATTCTATGATTTAATTGGTCAGATATCATCTAATAATAATTTAAACTAATACTAATACTCACTTTTGTTTTATAATATTTAGTGTACACATACACAGCACAAAAATGGAGAGGAGTTGAGGAAAGCATGGATGTAAGACAAGTGAACAAGTGATGGTGATAGATGGATAGATAAGGATGAATGGATGAATGGATGAGTGGATTGATGAATGAACGAGTGGATTGATGGGTGGTTGAATAAATGAGTGGATGAAAGAATGAATATATGGATAAATGGATGAGTGGATGGATAGATCAGTTATGTCTGACAGAAGACAGATAAATAGATTTCAAATAAAATCTTGCTGTAAGTTCATTTTTTATAGAAAGTTGAAAAAACTTGCCAAATTATAGCTTATTGTATTTAGTATCCGTTCATTGAACCGTATCCATAATCTGTAACTTTTTTTGTCCAAATATTTCCTTATTTTGTTCATAAACTTGGAGGAGTAAAATGATTGGATTAGAATGGTCCAATCAGAAGTCTCTGATGTTGCGCTACACCTACATATAAGACCACACATGTTTTATAAACGTGTGGTTATCTGTGTGTGTGTGTGTGTGTGTGTGTTGTCAGAGTGTAAATGTGTTCTTTAAATTATCCCATGTCGTTCCTGAAGTACCAATCAAGTCTTTTCCGGTTCAAATGCCACAAACACAATCAGGACTTCACCACCACAAGCTGTTTTATTTCTCATCCGCTGGCATCGCAGGCCTCGTTCTGAGATGTTAAATCAATGTCTTTTCATATTTTAAAAGGTCAGACTGTTTCATAAAGGTGGTAGTTTAGATAATTTGTCACTCCAAACCTGCTCCTCAACCAAGAAGCGTCGTTTCAAAGGTCTCGTGTTTTAAATGTTAATCCCTCCTGCATGATTGTTCTCTGCACAGACCCAACAGACTTTTCCTGACGTTTAAAGATGCATTGACATTTGAGGGGAAAAAAAAAAAAAGAATCAGGAATAAATGATTCAATCGAAGTTCAGTGACATTGACATGCAATTAATGATTGCTTTGGCGTTTAGTTCTGGAAGTCGTCACTACAACGGAACTTTTCTGAAAGAGCCGTAAACTATTCGCCGCCTTCACGCTGAGCTTGAGATCAAGAGCGTCTTGCTTTCCAGCCACAAACACGGGTGATTCGTCTTCTTGGGACTTTCATTGGTTATGTTGACGAGACAGTCAAGCGCCTTTGCTTTAGTCTTCATAAACTGAGTTGGAGGAGCAGCAAGCAGAACGTCTCCTGCAGCTCATCAGGCGTGTGGAACTAATGTGCTGCAGAAACAACGACACAAGCCAGGCACTCAAGACACTGCTGCTGCTTCTGCGTGAATATCGCCTTCTCACCATGACGTCTCAGAGAATCACACTTTAACTGTCAGCTGATCTTGAAAGAAAGGAAGCAAAAAAAAAAAAAGACAGCTCTATTTTTTTAACCCTTTGGACTTGGGAACGTAATTTATGGCATTTCCGGTTAGTTCCAAGCACATGATCTGAATTTTTAGACACCTTATATTCTAAAATGTTTACACATTTGGTGAAGTCCTCTCTAAAAATGGAACCCTCAATTAGCATTACGGCAACCAGCATTATCTACTGATTCCAATATATGCTTTAGATTTTAGATGTGTATCTATATGTGCAAATAATTCAGCTTTTTAAAATAATAAATTGACAAGTTCTTTTTTTGTTTAAAAGCTCCGTAAAGCTCGACGGTAAATGTTCTCAGAGCCTGTTCAAAACAAAACTCCGGCATTATCAAACTCAGGAAAGAGTCGTCCTCTCTGGAGCTTCCAGCGCTTAAAGCCACTTCTCACGGGAGAACACGGGATCATCTGGAAGCTTTGATCTGATAATTCACTCAAACTGCAGGGCAGAAACACATTCCAGATGTGGCCGCCATGGGAAATTCGACAGTGTGTCATTGTCATGTGGCTGATGTGGCTGTCGATCGGTGTCTGGAGTGTGAGATATTACCGTCTAAAAACACGTGCACGGCTGTTGAAAATGAACTTTAAACTTAACTTTATAACAGTAAAACATTAAAAAAAAAAAAAAAAAAGAAATCCAAATATTTGGGAAACACTGCTTTAACAGATAATATTGTATAAAACATTGAAATAACAGCATATAGTACATTATAATAGTTCTATATTATCGTTTTAGGAATTTGTCAATAAATAAGATTAATGAAAACACACACACACACACCAAATTAAGCTAATGTATGAAAACAGGCTAATACAATTAAATTAAGCAAAATATATTTAGCATAACTTCTTTATCATGTTATATTAAAACAATTAAATAAAATGTAATACTGTCTACATGTAAGTACATTTAAAAAACATTCTAATTAAAGTTAAATGTTAAAATGTTTATTATTGTTTAGAAGATAAATATTACAATAAATTATATGGTATGTGTATGTTTATTTACAATAGAGGAATGTCAAATATGTCTTGCATGCACCATGTGATGTCTTTATTAGTTATGTTTATTAAAACATTTTAAACCTCATAATATAAATTTTTTTTTCATAATTTCTATTTCTAAACAATTTTATTAAATACATTATACTTATTGTTTAATACATTAATATCGTGATTAATAACCATGTTGTCACAAACGACTGTCACTGGGACGAGGCAGGGTGGACTCACATGCACTTCCTGGATGAGATCACGGCACAATCTCAAGGTCGGGTCACAGGCAGAAGGTCGGTATACAAGATAATCCACAAAGACACAAGAACAAGACTTGACGAGACTAGAGGCGAGAGTGACAGGAACAATGACTGACAAACTGGCAGTGATACATGTAACACAGGGACTTAAATACATAGACTAACGAATAACACAGAACAGCTGGGACACAGGACACGAAGCAGGACTTGATCAACTGAGACAAAAACTTCAAAATAAAAGTCCTGACCTGCTTTAGGCCGGGATCCATGACACATGTTGTTTATTCGATTATGGATTGTCAAGACTCCGGTGCAGAGCAGGAAAGACGGAGTCTGTGAATAAACAGATACTCACACAGAAACAGACAGAACAATATCACAGGTGAAGACCTAAATACACAGACAGATGAGGAACAGGTGTGCAACAATCAAACCTAAAATGTACACACAAAAAGGCTCACGGTAAATGTAATCTATGTTCCTAGTACATGATGGAATAATTACGCTTTTTTTTTTTTTGCAACTGGATGGCATTGTCTAATCGGACAAGTCATGTCTTTCACTAAATTGCAATAAAATAGAAAAAACTTAGATGACAGGACAATCCCACCGTTCAGCAGAACAAACAGTAAAAGCCTGTAATGGTGCTGAGCTGATCTCCTCCATCTCCGAGGTGTCTGGAAAAAGCAATAACGAGGGTGTAAAAAGGTTTTATGGTCCCACATCAGTCACGGGGGGCAGCAGGATGTTCCACAGACCGCGGGACTTCTTCTCCTCCATGTGTCATTTATTGCTAATTAACCACCATTACTGGTCCTGTTCTGTTTAACCATGTGTTCTCCAGTTAATTCATCCTCCTCCTTAATCAAAACGAGTAAATGTGAAGTTGTAAATGTCAAACATCTCCACAAAGCCGCTCTATAACTTTACAACCTTATCAGCAGGATCGAACCCACAACGTTGACGTAGCAAACACACGCCTACTGATTGCAAATAAAAATACATGATACAAATAAGTGAATCCCAGCTGTATATGTGCATTATTACCAGGGGAGAGGACAATAAGTGCGTTTAGGTGCTTTGTAAGAAGGCGGAAGTCATCCATTGCGAAGAGTGAATCTCACGCTGTATTCAGTTTTCCTCTAGGAAAATAAACCCGGTGTGTTGAAGGCAACACGAGACGTGATGCTGCATGAGAGATGTGGACTGATGCAGGGAATCATGAGGAGGAGAGACAGCGGGGTCAGCAGGGGTCTTTCTCACTGTTGGGTTGGTGAAAGCTAATACTATTTCCCCCGTGTGGTCAACTAGGGCGTGATAAGCAAACCTTCTGACCGCTGTTTAGAGGTTTACAGCCTCTCAAGACTATTACCGCCAATTCACAGTCGATATTGCCGGTTTGTGTGTGTCGAGGGGGGAACAAAATCATGGGTTTTATTTAAGTCACCTCATAAAACAAAATCATTTTCATGAAAATATAAAAGTGCAAAAAAAAAACAAATACAACTTTCATACAAAGAAGCCCCAGACTTGGCCAGATTGTTGCTACAATAAAGACAAGTTTGGAGATCCACTAGGCTCAGTACTTGGGCCAATCACAATCTCAACTTTCTTTGTTTTAAATGGGTACAACAATCTATATTTGATCGAAAAACATGGTCATTGACGAGATAAAAATAGAATGGATGGATGGATGGATGGACCAAAAGTTGCAAAGAAATCACCAACAGTTGATGGGATTTAACATTATGATTTTGAGCACAATACAACATAACATCTGTACCAAACCAAAACCTGCTGGTGGATGTCAAAACTGCAAAAAAAGACGTTTTCTCACTTTTGTTTTAGGTGTTGTTTGTTATATTTTTTTTGTTATATTTTTGTTTGTTTGTTTATTTTATTGAAATGAATCCAAACATTTAATAAATCCAACATTTGCTCACAATATTTGATAACTAAACAATATAAAGATGTTTTTTTTTTGAATACATAAAAGATACGTTTCATGAAACCAGAAACTTGGAAACTAACTTACTAACTAACTAACTAAATAGCTAATTACTAATAAACCTGCAGTGTGCTGCTTTTCTGCCATTTATAATGTAGTTTTGGAGACAATGAAGCTCAAAAGTTTCTTCCCAGTCACCCGAGTGAATAAATAGTTAAATCTCAGCAGTGGATTTAGTTTGACAGAAGCGTTCAGTGCCCCCTGCTGACTTTAAATACTAACCAAAGTTTCTCCAGATCTCCCGGGGACTGAAGTTAGGCCACTTCTTCCTGGATTACAGTAAGATTAGTCGCTCAGGTGACACCGATAACTAAATACATCATGTGGATTACAGGAAGCAGATCTTGGAGTGTGATCAAAGTTCCTGGAATATGTGGAGGAAATTTGGAAAAATACTCCATCTTCACAAAACTTTTCTACTGCACACCTGCAGATAGTCTAATAATAAATGCATTTGAAATAATTTAAAATACTTTTAACTGGACTAAGTGATGAATTGTCAAGGAAGGACACACTTGATAAAAAAATAACAAAGTAAAAAAAGAAGAAAAAATGTGTCAAAACAACTGACTATATACAAAGAAAACAGGCATCTGATATAGATACATATAAAGTATATCATATGTAAGTAATAACTACTGCATTTAAAGTCATGTTAAACGTGAAATTTTATTCAATAAACTTTAAAACTAATGTCTGGACGACAGAATTTTCATTTTCTATAGTACATGGTACTCCTTGGCCACATTTGACCCGCTGTACAGCTGAACCCACCACCCTTTAATACAGACAAATAAATGACCTAACAATATAAAATACTGATAGCTTCAAACAAAAAAAAATCTAACATTTATTTGACTGTCTTAAAGGCCGTTTCTTCTTCTTTACTGAAGGGATGCGTGTCGGATGTGTGATTTCATTTCAGTTTCTTCGAGGGAATGCTTGTCTTCCAAAGAGTGTGCTTTATTTTTATCGGTGGGAGGTTTGTCTTCCGAAGATTGAGCTTTCTCTTCATCCATTGGAGGCGTGTCTTTCGAAGAGTGCGCCTTTTCTTCAGCGATTAGAGGCGTGTCTTCCAAAGAGTGCGCTTCCTTTTTATCAATTGGAGGCGTGTCTTCCGAAGAGTCTGCTTTCTTTTTATCAGTGGGAGATTTGTCTTCTGAAGAGTGCACTTTTTCTTCATCAATTAAAGGCGTGTCTCCCAAAGGGTGCACTTCCTTTTTATCAATTTTATCGTTTGAAGGCGTGTCTTCCAAAAACTTTTTTTTATTTTCATCTGTGGGAGATTTGTCTACCGAAGAGCGCAATTTTTCAGGATTTTTTGGATTTTCAGTAGTGTTGTTCGTGTCCTTTAAACAATATAAGATGATTGCCAGCAGAATCCCAATGATAAGAATCAGAACATAACCTGATAACTAGAGGAAAGGACACACAACTTAAATTCAACACACGACTAAGGAATCAAATATTATAATAATTAGTATGCTGAATTACCTGAGACCTAAAGACAAATGTGTGCACTTTCCCTTGTAGATTGGTCTTATTTTTCATATCAGAAGGATGACACCACATCCTCTTCAGCTCCGCGTCATAAATATAACGTCCGTCCCAGTCTGTGCAGCCACAAGCCACATAATCTCCATCGAGTAACAATGTCACTGTCCACGTCAAAGGCGCCAACAGACACAAGAAAACATGTCTCCAACATTCTGAACTGCAACAAGATCGCCACTGTAATCTGAGCATTAAAACGAAGGAAACAAGAGCAGGACAAATGAAGATGAGCCATATGAGGGACAAATTCATTGTCTTTTGGCAGGGGCATGAAAAATGCAGATCCACCATGCTTTCCAGCACAAGCAACACAACACTTGTTGCCGTATTTGCGAAAGTATAAGACTTTAAAAAAGAAACCAAAGATTGAAAAAAACTTTTTGTGGACATTTTGCTTTTGTTTTTGTATTGTAGCTTTTGCAAAAGTTTCCTGTAAACAAAAACAACATAAATATGTTAAAGCATCATGTTTCACATCAACGTTCACTCATTTTTTCCCACATCATTTTCCAGCCTTGTATTTGTACTGTGCTACGTGTCAGTTTTACTTTTTATTACATTTGTGTTTAGTAACAAACTCTCAAGTCTAGATCTGTTCTGTCTTGTTTTGACTCTTTCTTTCTCTCTCTTCTTACCGTGACGTGTGTGTGTGTGTGTGTGTGTGTGTGTGCGTGTGTGTGTGTGTGTGTGCTTCTTGATGGATAAGAGTGCTTCTAAACACACCAGTTCAATTGACTTGGTTTTACAACAAATACACTATATAATACTAAATATACAAATATAATCACTATCATTTATTGAATTACTGCACAAAAAATACTGTACATTAATTTTTTCATGGATGCCAAATACTGAAGTTACCAAGTTTTGAAATACCTCACCAATATGTATGATTCTTTTCAAGTTTTAGGCTCAAGTACACATGTAATTTGTGCAAAGCTCGAATGGCTCACAAAATTTTATCATGCATCAACAATCATAGAACATTGACATGCCGTTTATTTTTAGGTTACGTGATATACATATACAATACTGGACCATTTTTCTTTCTGTTCTCTGTCATGACTCTGAAACATAACACTACTGTTCTGTTGCTTAACTGTCACAAATCTGTTTAACAAACCAAATTTCTTTATTTGAGTTGACCTTGTTATTTTAAACCTATTTTGAATGTCCAATGTTTTTAAAGCACAAATGGCATCACTGCTTTTAGTTCTTTCTTGTGCGAATGATGAATCTCAAGAAAAGAACTGACACTCACCGACCCAAGAGCGACTGCAAAAAAGAACCAACTAAGATATGTTCACTGTAGAAAACTCACATTGCTGCCTTTATACACACAAATAAAAATATATGATTGGAACGGAATCGCTAGTCCTATAAAGCTCATCTATAACTTCACTCCCCAAAGTACACGAGTAACACACCCTTCCAATTGTTGAAACAAGTGAAAACTTGTAGAAGAATTTGTTATACATGTGACTGTATTTCATACCAATGTAAACGGACCAGAAAACACTCTTCTGAAACAAAGCTCTTCAAGAATCAAATTTCCCTTGAAATCTCTTTTCCAGCTACTCTCAAATCACAAGTGTTCACACGCATTTCCACTATTATCACAAACATGTTTAGGTGAATTGTGGACATATATTTACTGCAGTTGCCAATCCTATACTCAGAGGCTAGTGATGAAGTCCACCATCTCTAGCATCTTCTGTCCAGCGATGGAGGATTGAGAACATTTTACTTTACTTTACTTCATATTTAGCAGACACTTTTACCCAATTTACTTACAATTTTATTCAATTCAACAAGTTTGTCCAATTCAACAAGGTTTCTGTAAGAATTAATTGGTATTCTAATCTTTGTAATGTTTAAATACCTAAATTAATGTTATGCTTAATAATCAATTTAAGGAGAATTTTTATTCCGGGCTCATGCAGATTTATCTGTCCTGTCTGAGTCTGGCTGTTGTTCACAGATGTTTGTGCCTCCATCAGATATGTGACTGTATCCAAGAGTCGTTTTGACCTGCTCCTTTCTTAGTATGTACGGTGTTCATTGTTTAGCTCACAAAATTGGTATTTTTTGCACACTTTCCAAAGTTTTGATAAAATTATGACATTCATAAACATTTTGCAACACAATGTACAATTTCCTAGAGATCTGGACATATTCCTTTTTAACTGACTCTTTTTTTTTCCTGGAAATTTCTAAACTCATATAAAAAATTGACATTTTTCTTTTTAAAGACTTTTTCACATAGCGTCTTTGCGTTGGTCTCGGACTAAGAAAAGCACTATATATATATATATATATACATATATATATATATATATATATATATAGTGTATATATATAAACTATATAAACTATATATATTTGATATATATATATCAAAACTTTGGAAAGTGTGCAAAAAATACCAATTTTGTGAGCTAAACAATATTCAATATCCTGATTTTTCGGTTACTTCTGCACTTTTACTTCAGCGTTGACCATGGGGTCTCCCAATCTCAAGAGGAAAACATGTATCTATTGCCAATATTGTTTCTAGTCCATCAAATATAAATCACCAGGGTGTCAACCTCTTTTCTTGTCAGCACACCGCTATTTTAGTTAAGGTTTCCCATCTCCTTCGCACGCTATGTCTGTTAAGATTAGCCACACAGGAAGGCCTCAAGATTGCACAGTTAGTTCACACATACATAACCCCAAATCAAGGACTTGGAACATACAGTACTTTTGATTCTTATACAGTACTTTAAACCAGACATAATAATAATATAAAAACATTTAAGATTGATTTCTCTCACAATTCATGGCCAGCTCATGTGATCCGGGGTGACACTATAAACAATCTGAAAGAAATCTTAACCAATGAAAACATCTTTATAAAATACTCAGAAACTAGTCACATCAGGGAAAGGGTCATTCATTTTGTGCTGACTGTTTTTACGCTTATCAACGCTCTACTGATTTCAGGTCAGTCAGATCCAGTCGGAAACTGTTTTTCTGATGAAACTCTGCAGGGTGTTCACCTGATTATCATCAGCATTAAACAAAAAATTCCACACGACACAAAGAACACATTTCTTCTTAAGATAAGACAAGATAAGAAAGACCTTTATTCGTCCCACAGTGGGGAAATTTCCTTGTTAAAGAAAACAAAAATAAAACTATATACGTTTTTTTTTCTTCCCCAGCAATGCATGAAAAGATGTTTATCAGTTCTCCAATCAAAAAGGCCTGGAATGTGATCTGACAGGTCGGCGTTGCAAACTAAGCATGGAGCAGAACTAGGAGTGGAACATGTCTACAGTGCTACAGATGTTGTGTGATGCTCTCAAAACTGGTTGGTTTTGGTCACTTCCCAGCCAAGGTTCTGAGTGATCCACATCCCTGCCGGAGAAGACGACGCAGCATCCCTGCCGGTGGAGTGTCGATGTCATCAGGATGGAGACCACGTCACTTGGAGGGACAGCGACGACGTTGTTTCAAGGAGTTTTGATCAAGAGCCACTGCGTCATCATGAGGGGAAAAGACACAACGTCCATATTCATCTTCACTTTGTAATGTTAGCATGCCAGAGGAGACTGGCACCAGAGAGTCAGGTTATCCCTATTTTTTTTTCTCTTAGTAAAATTATAAACCAAGTAATAATCACAATAATCGCAGGCAAGGTGTTAGATAAGCAAAGTAAAACATCAACATTCTAGATACATTTTACATAATACTTTTTCTAAAACATATAAAAAAGAATGTGATTGGGATGGATTGTCGATGTCCCAGAGACGCTGGGATTGGCTCCCGGTGATTCAGAAAAGAAGAATGCATTGGGGTACAGAGCATGTTCCAGAGCAGAGGAACTTGTTTCTTCTCTCATGTGTTTCCATTCACCGCGTGCTCCTGTTTAGTCCAAAAAATCTTTAGGTACTGTGGTCATTTACAGTATTTACCCATATATACATGGTAATGAATGTGTTGGACCAGTGTGGGAAGTCAAACATTTTAATAATAATAATAATAATACATTACATTTGAAGCGCCTTTCACAACACCCAAGGACACTGTACAAATATTACGGAACAACAAACATTCATTAGGTAAAGGTCAGAGTTCAAAAGCCAAGTGGAATAGGTGAGTTTTGAGAGATTTCTTGAATACGGGAAGGGAGTCGATGGTCCGAATGTGGGGAGGGATTTTGAGGAGCTCCGGTGCTTTGTGGGGGCAAGAGTGATTGTGGATTGTTACTATTTGATAGTCCATCTTCACCATCTGGTTGTCTTTTACATCGCCAACAAACAATTATTACTACCAGCGCGGCAGTAAATAAAGCAATTAGAAAGTAGCCAGCTATCTGGAAGAAAACAATGGAAAATTACAATTTCCCTTAAAGTTCCAACCGTTAAAAAAAACAACAACAAAGTATTTGTAAAATGTATATACAAAATGTATATGTAAAACTTATTACAAATGTGAGATTAAGGAATTACCTGAGAATGAAGGACAAAGTCGTGAATTTGTATCCGTAGAGTCACTTTATCTGTCTCATTGTAACACCACATTCGATTCATCTCAGGATCCATTTTATAAACTCCAGCCCAGTATGTTTTGGCACAAGCGACGTAATCTCCTTTTAAAAACAATGCCACTGTCCATACAATGGATGGTACCAAACCAATACCCACAGCTTTCAAGAATCCTACCGTGCAGGTGCTTGGCAGACAGCGACCGCACACTGGGGAATTGTCCTTTAAATTCCAAAAAAAGAACGTCAATAAAAAGAAAAAAAGTACAACTGGAGCACAAAAAATGATTAGGATGAAGCACACATTCCACCGAGAGTCGCATGGGCATGAAAAGTGCACAGTGTAAATCGTTTGTATTAATAGAAACACAGCACAAACTGAGATTTTCATGAAATTAAAAGCAGACAATACTTTAAGAGTTTCATAAGCATTTTTGATAAATGTGTCCAGTGCCTCCATGATTAAATGTTGTACAAAATTCCCCTGCAAAAGATAAAACAACATTTAATTGATTTGTATATATATATATATATATATATATATATATATATATATATATATATATATATATATATATATATATATATATATA
>MU204413.1:964922-975182 GCA_017309775.1 Paedocypris sp. Pulau Singkep
TGCGTTGGCCCGACCGGCTTCAATCAGCGAAAGGTATTTGCATGTGGCACGCCACCGCCCTTTTATACCAGCTGGTACGGGTCAGAGGTGGCATGCAAATTCATGCAGCCATTGAACTTGACCGTTCATTGGCCGGTTTGTAAGGATGAACGCGAATGGCTGACGCATCCGATGTCCCATAGTCAGGTCTCTGACTGACCTCTCGTTCCCTGACTTATTCAGGGAACAGAGGTTACGCAAGTAACCAAGACGTTTCAGTTCCTGATCAGCCTTTAAAGAATCCAATATCATTGAAAGACAATTCTGTTTGTACAAATAAAATTGTACGTAAAATAATTATACTACGTAACAAAAAGCGTTTTAACGATTAACATTTTTGGAAAGAAAAACAAAAGGTTTCAAGCTAATCTATATTTTGTCGATTTTTCAGCAAACTTGAACTGAAGTTCTGGTAATTGTTTCCCAGAATTAGTCATTTTGGGAAACGTGAAGAGACCACAGAGGGGTTAGTCATTTTGTCATGGATTCTGACGTCTGAGTCATGGACTTTTACGTGCTTTATTTCACGGACTTGTTGTGACACGCGCCTCAGCGCGCCGCCATGTTCTGTGTTCTGTTTCCTTGTCGGTTGTCCTAGCAACCAGGTGTTTCCTGTTTCTTTGTGTAATCATGTCATGTATTTAAGCCTTATTTAGTCTTTATCTCGTCGCCAGTTTGTCTGTGCGTTTCACGTCAGTCATCCCAGCGTTTTGTTTTGCCTAGTCTAGTCTCGTGTTTGACCCTAGCTATCTCGACCTCGATTTCCCGCCTGCCGTCTTTGGATTGTTTTGGATATCTCGCTGCTCATAACAGCTCATAAATTTGCGACAAGGACATCAGACTGCGTCGGCGTATGCCGGCGAGTTCCGCACGTTGGCGGCTGAAGCCGTTTGGGACTCGACTGCTTTATCTGATGTGTTTTTTAAGGGGCTAAACAGGCGGATTAAAGACGCACTGGCGGCCATCGAGCTTCCCCCGAATCTTGAACTCCTAATTGCTCAAGCGATTCAAATTGACCGAAGACTCGCGAACAATGCTCGAGAGTCGAGACAATGAATCACTCCGCTTCTCGCGCCGTCAATGGTCGCAATCAGTTCAGCTAATCAGTTCAGTTCACGCCATGATTCTCCTAGAATGAATCCCCCTGCACAGTCACACCAATGCCCATGCTGATTCAGGTGATACCAGTGAACCCATGGAAGTGGGGAGATTTCGTCTCTCTGAAGCCGAGAAGCAGCGCCGTCAGAGAGAGGGTCTGTGTAGATATTGCGGTCAGGGAGGTCATTTCGCCCTTTCATGTCCAGCAAAAGAAGAGACTCACCACTAGCTCGGAGGGTAGTGGTGAGTCGATCTAACTTTACTAACTCCTCTGCTCGCTCTCTTCCCACAGTCACTTTGTCAGTTGGAGAAAAATCTATTCAACAGGCGGTACTCATCGATTCCGGAGCAGACGTGAGCAAAAAAACCTAAAATAAATCAAAATAAATGGAATAAAAACAGAAATGTTACAAAAAACACAATCCAACTCCAATGTAGAAAAACTTTATTTCTTTTACAGATTTTATACAGACTGTTCTATAAAAAAAAACACGGTATGGAAAAGATGAAGTTATGCCGCGGTTTCTCGAATCGTGGCTTCCAGTCTCTTTGGGATTAGATCTCGTGGAACGTCGAGGCTGATGACGGGTTTGCGGACGGTTTGTCCATCGCGCCACATCTTTGAGTAGATGGGATTGGAATAGTTCATGGCCTGTAAACATTAAAATGACGCATTGGGTTGTTTATCAGCAATGTCAGAGAAGAGTGTGAAACTTTTCTACCGGTCGCAATGGATCTCACCTGTCCTGGAATGAGCTCCTTCGGAACGTTCTGGATGGGAAGAGTGTGTGCGGATAAAGGCCGAGTGGGGGGAACATTACGAGGGTCGCTTGACTTTACACACCAACCCTAAAAAATATTAAAAGAAAATAGCTAGAAGACCGAAGGATCCAAACCTCACCAAACAGTGAGAAGTTAATGCGGCTGAAACTAAAGATGTCCTTTGGAGAAACCACATTTTGACTGAACTATTATTACTGTAATAGTCTTACATAGTTTCTGATCATATTTCTTATAGAAAGTCTACAACCTTTTCAACGCTTAAAAAGGCATTAAAAACTGAGCTCTTTCACCAGCACAATAACAAAAGAATTGTCATGCTGTTCTGTCTAGTAAGTTTCTTTAGCTTGTGTAGACATCTACTGGAGCCTATTTTATACAAATTGCTTCACTTGCTCCTCTTTTTGGATAAAAGCGTCTGCCACATGACTGTAAAGTAAAGTAAAGTTATATTCCTGAAAGACCGTGAAACTCAAAGTAAAGCCTCCTGACGATTGTTGATGATTGTATATACAATCTCCTTGAGTGTAATTGGTGAATTGCGTGCTTATCATTTAATCACTGATTTTTAGGATATTTTGGATCAATGTAATGTATTTCCTTGTGCTATTTCCTGTAATACACATTTTATTCTTTTATTAACACAGATCTTTTTCTGCATTATTGTGTTACATGTATGACATTAACTTTGCATTAACTTTCAGATTTCGTTTCAATAATTAATACAACGAAAATTAAAACCTCATCATTTATAATGAAGATAATGAAGTTGACGTTTCAAGAAAGACTAACTGAAAATGAGAACTGAGCTGATTATGACATGTTTTTTTTTATTCTACTCGCAGATTTGCGGAACGGAAAGCAGGTTTCTCGGTTGATTCAAGTTCTGAGAAAAAAAAAAGGTCTAGGAATTTGATTTGGACAAAAGAATCATGATCTGATTGTAGAGGAACTGTCGAACAAATAAAAACGTCTGTTTTGCAGTTTGCAATACTTTATTCGCATAACTATATTTCACAAGCAGACCAGAGACTTTCAGTATTGCGTTTGAATTGCTAAAGTTCAACCAGAGAACTGCTGAGTCGCTCTTCACGTTTAATTCTAAACTTTAAGTAGAGGAAGAAAAAGACGTATTCTTGTTCAGAAATGGGTTTTATGTTCTTTTTTAGGCTCAAACGCAAATCACTGATAAACGCAAGTCCACTACTCGTCTGGCACTACTAGTTGAGTGCGAAACCGCCAAGTCTAGGCGTGGTTCACCCTTCTGTCGTACCTTATGAGGGTCGAGCGTGAAGCTGGGGTGAAGGTAGCTCCCCACATCCATGTGATTGTCATGATCCACCTCGTACATGTTGTAGGAAGGATTTCCGATCTCTACGTTCAGGCCTCCGTTGGCCATGGGCTGCTGGACTTGCTTTCCTCTGCAGGTACAACACACACACACACACACACACACACACACACACACGTTTCTGATCCGTCGTGCAGCTCAATCATTCTGAGACGTACATTTGGCGTCTTTTGCATAGAAGAAGTCCCACGGTCACAGCGGCGACGATGCACACGAGAAGCACCAGAGGCACGATGATGGCAACGCTTCCTAAACCACAACGAGATTTCAAGACATTATGATTTCCGATATCATTCGTGTTTTACTTTAGGTTTGACTTCATTAGCATCACATTTTAATTTCAAGCGAACTCACGTCCACTGATGTTGTCCGTCTGACTTCTCGTGGCCGTCGGCTTTTCACATTGTGTGCCGGACCAGTTTGCTGAGCATCTGTAAAAGAGATTAGCATCAGTGTCTCAGACTCGTGAACACATGCCATTCACAAGTTCATAAAAGAGCTGCCAAACTTAACATATGTGAGTCTAACAGTGACAACTATTGTATTATCGGCTCAGATCGTTGACTTTATTCAA
The DNA here is from genome assembly GCA_017309775.1 of Paedocypris sp. Pulau Singkep. Classification (NCBI taxonomy): domain Eukaryota; kingdom Metazoa; phylum Chordata; class Actinopteri; order Cypriniformes; genus Paedocypris; species Paedocypris sp. Pulau Singkep. Next base: position 968,765 of record MU204413.1, read on the forward strand.
GATTTTTACATCATTTAATGTGTTATTCAGCGCGCTGGTCTTTAATCAACTACAGGGTTCCTACACTTTCTGAAAGATCAAATTCAAGCTATGGCCAAGCTTTTCCAGCACCATACATTTGTGGTAAAACGTATATTCACAACTACGCCTGACCACAATCAAAATTATCATTACCATTCTGGGGGAGATTTTGTGTGGTATTGGTGGAAAGAAATTGACAAAAATTGACCTTCCCAACATTATAGGCAAAATTTGTATCTAACTTTATTAAAGAAATGAGGCATCAGCCATTCTTCTCCATTTTGATCAAAGTGTGTTTTAGATTAACAAAGTGGAACAAAGCCAGGGAACACTGCAACAATAAAGGTGTTGATGCTTCTCACTTTCTGCACTTTTCAGCCTGGATCATAGTGATCACGAGCTGTTTATTCACAGACTCCCTTTATTTATCTGTCTTTGTGAGACCCGCCAGTTCGGATCCGGTCCTGAGGACAGCACTTATCCGGAATCCACTACAAGGATTTCAAGCACTCGTGAAAACCCTGAAACTAAAATGACACTCGTCTCCTTGCACTGGGAACCAGTTGCTGCAGGATCAAGTTCAGAGCTTTAGTAAGACCATTACTGCTACTGCCCAATCAGAGCTCACTGTAGAATAAAGTGTAGCAGTGGGGGGAAATCTACCAATCAGAGCTAGGGGCGGGGCCTAAAGCAGGCTAAATGTGATCTTTGAAGTAATTAGACAGCCAATGTTGTTTTGTTTGAAATTAAAGTTTGTTTATCTTCAAACTAAGTCAGACCACACACACACACACACACACACACACACACACACACACACACACACACACACTTGCACGCAAACAAATGCAAAAAAAAAAAACAACATTCACAATTTCTTTAGCATTGGTTTTTGGTTGTGAAAAGCATGGCAACCTTCTTCTCTCCCACCGGTGAAGACTTTTCTTTTCAAACACACGCAGAAAACTTTTGTGTTGTCTTGTGACATTTAAACATAGCATGTGTCACGTGACCTCATGCACAATGACCGTGTGTCCGTGTGCAAGTGTCAGGCGACTAACTCGACTTAGACAGAAAAACATGCGCTTGGGACAAATAGATGGGAAATTGCACATAGACGTGAGTTGAGAATGAATGGGTGTCTGTGTCCCGCTTTGTGATTGGTTAGAGAGTGTGTCCAGAGTTACTGCAATTGGACCCAGAAATGGAAAGGATGGATGGGTAATCTTCAAAAAACTTGAGGCAGTAAAAGGCAAGCAGACGGGATCGTGTGTAATGTGGTAAGTGGCATTTTTTTTTACATTTTGCATGCGGTGGTGATTGGCGCGTTTGATGGACCTACTTGCATCGGGGTTTGTTGGAGTTGTTGGTGGAACAAACTCCCTGATTCTGACAGTAGTGATCGCACGGGTTCACTCGCTCATCACACCTCGGCCTTTTAAACTCGGACGGGCAACTGAGGAGAACGCAGCCAGACCAAAAGCAAAAGGTGAGGTGAGAGGATAAGAATAGATCTACGGTCTTAAACACACAGTAAAATCCGTTATGCACCCAGTCAATATCTGATTATACTAAGGCTCCTCATAAATTCAACCGCAGATGAAAGAAGCTAAAAATCACATGATTTAGTATCCGTTTAACCAAGATGATAATACAAATTTTTGGCTTTGTAAGAACAATCATTAGCATAAAGTGGGTGGAGTCTTTTAGTATGCTGATCTAACCAGTCTTGTCATTTTTTGTTACGTTACTGCACAAGGAAACATTGTTTATGTGCGTCTCATTGATCCATTTTATTTCACATTTGTCTCGGATTTTATGTGCAAATCACTTCCTTTATCTTGAAAAGGCTAAAGTATGTAATGAACAAGTACTACTGATCAATAATGGAACCATATAAACTAAAAAAAAAGAAAAAAAAAGATTGTAATGAACAATGAATGAAACATGACAAAACATCGACTTTAAAGCCGGTCACCAATCGTAAATATGAAAAACCTGAAATATCGAAAAACCTAAAACGCAACCCACAATAAAAACTGTGGTGGTAGAAAAGAAAAAACTCCATCTGTAACCGGCTGCGGCCGACCGCTTCACGACAAACAGGAAGTGGCGAGGATAAAAAAAGAAGCTGTCTCCAGCTTTTCTGTCTCACAAGATATCAGTCTCCAGCCAGTGGAGTTCCAGAGTGGCATGAAGAAACCAATCGATCCAAGTTAACAATGACTTATTCTTATATAGAGTGGAGCCAAAACAACATCTTGTTCTGAGGAAAAAGAAAAGGTATTGCTACACCAGGAACGAGCGAAGGTGTGAATACACAGGATATGAATCTCCACGCAGCGCTGCACATTCTATCCTCTACGCGTCTACATTAGTTTTAGTACATTTCCACACGAAGCGTTCAACACTTTTTAAATTCACTCAACACAGTTCTCCATTTCGAAACACTGCCATACAAATGACACCAGTGTTAAATTTGACAAAGATTTTTTATTTAGTTTTAGTCATAGTCTTTTGACTAAAACTCAGTTTAGTTTTAGTCCCAATTTAGTCAATTTGTTTGAGTTTTAGTCGACTTAATTACAGTATAGATTTAGCCAACGAAAATACAAGTGTTATATCTTCTAGTGTTTACTAAAGTAGCTATGTCCAAAAAATCTGAATACGTAGTTAACTATGGATCTATACAATATATACAAAGATCCTATCAAACTTACATTTGTTTTTCTTTAACTTATTTTATGCACTTTTGTTTCAATCCAAATAAATGTATTCTCACAAATTAAACCTCAACAAAGAGAAAAATAAATACAGTGAAATAAAATCAATTATAACTGCATCACATTTATAAGTAGCAAATGGTTGCAGGATGAGAAAAGAGGTTTCATCAGCAGATGGCGCTTCAGGTGTGTTGTATTTCTGCCCGTGATTGTCGCTTCACACGCGGCGTACAGATAGTTTTTCTAAGATAACGTTGAATGTAAAACGAATAAAAATATCGGAGTGTTTTTTCCTGCCGGAGACGATGTTACTGAAGACGCTCGCCTCTATCTCTCCCTCGCCCGCTCACACACTCACTGTGTTTCCCTTCGTGTCCTGATTGGTTCTCTTTACCTTAGCACCCGCCTTCCTCCACAAGCTTGGATTGTGATTGGACGTCGTCTCTTTGTATATCAGGAGTTTTATATAGTTCTCGTTTCGTTTTCGTTTTCGTCGGAAATGAACACTGACGGACACCACATGAACCTAATGGCCAAGCACAACCAGGTTGCCAAATATAAACAACTTAACAAACGAAGAAAACTACACACAAAACAAAAAAATGGCATGAGACCTTCACCGTCAACCACACACATCCCCTCACAAAAAACATATTAAATCGACTTGAGCGGATTGAGGCAGCGATTTCAAATAAATGAATCTAAATAACAACTATTTGTATGAATTGTAGGACAATTTGTGGGCGATGGGAAGCGACTCACTGACAGAACGGCAGCCGCGTCTCCGAGTCCATGTGACACGTTCCTCCGTTATAACAGTATCCATCACACAGCTGACAGCTCGCTGCGATCCGCCCACTCGTGCAGCTGCAACACACACACACACACACACACACACACACACATTATACACAGGTCACACACGTGTACAAAAACACACAAAGCCACAATAATAAACCATAACAAACATGACACACACAATACACAAGCTCCACACATACACACATATGCTCAGAATCACAGTACACACACACACACACACACACAGACAATTTGAATATATGCTCAGAAACACACACAATACATGGGATCCACACACACGCACAGAAATTAGCTTAGAAACACACACACACACACACACCTACACACAAACACACACAGACAGACAAACAAACAAACATATGCTCAGAAACACACACACACATGTACAAAAACACACAAAGCCACAATAGTAAACCATAACAAACATGACACACACACAATACACAAGCTCCAAACAAACACACATATGCTCAGAATCACAGTACACACACACACACACACACACACACACACACACGTACAGATTGTCAAAACGATTTACAACACTTAATCTTACAGTCAGTAAATTCCACACACTCCGCTTCTCCTGTGTGTGTGTGTGTGTGTTTCAGGTGTAATACACACTTGCAGGTGACGTCCCCCGCCTCCTCGTCCACGACGCAGGCCGCGCCCCGGCAGCTCAGACAGCGGTCCGTCTCACACCTCACACCCTCGTAGCGAGCGGGACACACACACTCCACACCGCCCGAGCCCGACAGCGTGCAGCCTTTAGAGTTCACGCAGTAATGCTGGCAGACGTCTGACGAGAACACACACACACACACACACACACACACACTGCTCGTGGTCTCTTCTCTTACATATTTACACGTGCGCTTTGAGACAGTTAAAACTGTGAAAAGCGCCCTACAAATACTCATTATTATAATTATTATGAAATTGTTTGGAGAAGAAATTGAATGTCGAGATTGAGTCATAATGCAGATCGTTTTAATGATGCGTTTTTCATGACTATTTAAGAGTCGTTTTGTGTTGTGTTGATTGTTTTTCACTACGAGCCCAACTCAACATTAAACAGAACTTTGTTTGAAGAAGAAATAGATGCGTAGATAGATGCATGGGTAGACAGACAGACAGACAGACAGACAGACAGACAGACAGACATATAGACAGACAGGTCTTTGTCTTGTCAGTCTTAGTGATAATCACAGCCATTTACTTAAACACCAACAACCAGACGATAAAATGAATAAAAAGCAAGAATCCTCTTACATATTCACACGTGCGCTTGAGACGGTTAAAACTGTGAAAAGCGCCTTACAAATGCTCTGAACATATAGATAGGTAGATAGATGGACAGAAAAAAGAAGAGACAGACAGATAGATAGATAATAGACAGACAGATGGATAGATTTCACAGCAGTTCTGCACACTGTGTATATTGCGAGATCAAGCACATCATAAGATGTGTGTGTGTGTGTGTGTTCTCAGCTAATCAGAGGTGTAAAGAGTACCAGACAACCATACTTAAGTTACTCCAAAACAAGTAAAAAGTCACCACTATGAAAAAGACTTGAGTCAAAGTAGCAAAGTATCGAATTGTAAAAGAACTTAAGTATTTTACTCGTACTAAATTTAGGCAAAAGAAAATACAAAGAAATGTGAAAAAAGTTTTTTTTTTTCTAATACAGAAACTAATCCATGTTTCAAAAGCGTAAAACTAATTAAATAAAGAACAAAAAGGCAGTCTCAATCCAACTCGAATGTGCAAAATAAAATAAATCCCATGCAATAAAATCCTGGTAAATATTCACGTTCACGTGGTTTCTAATTCACAATCAGCTTCCAGTATCTTCAGCAGACGACAGATGGCAAAATCACCTCGTTCGCCCAAGAAATGAACAAAAAAAATAAATTACGGTTCGTCGCGCACAATCAAAATGTAACGAGTAACAGTAAGTGTCAATTCAAATGTAGTGGAGTGAAAAGTACAGCTACTCAATCACAAATGCAGTGGAGTAGAGAGTAAAAGCTGCTTATATTTCTGATACTCAGTACAAGTACGAAGTAGCCAGAAACATACTTAAGTAAAGTAACAAAGCACATTTACTCAAGTACCTCACACCCCTGCAGCTAGTGCATGTAGTGCTTGACCTGAAGTGAACTCACGGTGCGAGCAGCGCTGTCCGGTGTATTCAGCCACACAGTGACACACCGGCTGGTTTCCCAGTGTCAGGTCACACGTGCCGCCGTTCAGACAGTGACCGTCACACACACGCTTCTCACACAGATGACCAGTGAAGCCCAGCGCGCAGCGGCACGTCGGCTTTCCTTCAGGAGACACAGAAACAAACAACAGAACATGACGCAAGCTGCAGTTCATCCCCTGGCCACTCGGGGAGTGGATGAATGAAAGCAGCGCCATACTTGGAATCTCAAAGCAGGTTTCCAAAAGTGGGGAACATCTGTTAATCTGTAACATCTGCACAATAACGGAGCTTTAGCTGGCGAATGTTTCTGAGAAGAGAATGTCGCAGATCCAGTCATGCGTTTGGACAGTGGAAATGAAGCGCGGGAAAGAAGACGACTGGAGCTGTCAAGCTGGAATATGTGTCCGTGTCCAGGGAATTTCACAAACACTTGTCTGGCTGGAACAATGACTGACTAACTAATTACCTGTCCACTACACTGATGTCCGCCTCTCCAGATACATGACAGCAAAGCTACCGCCCGTGAAAACCATTTTATTTCTAATGTATAAATACATACATGGGATATTTTTAAAGAAGAAGTTAAATGCTCCTGTTCAAATGAACACAATTTATATGATGAAAATTGAGTTTGTGATTATC
>MU204413.1:999380-1029847 GCA_017309775.1 Paedocypris sp. Pulau Singkep
ATCCGGATTTCAGAAGGTGACAGGACGTCTCTGTGCTCAGGCTCCGTCCAGTCTCTCTGTTATGGTCACTGTTGTTGATTTTGTTTTATTCAGTATAATCTGATCTGAAGCAGGTTGAAGAAGCAGGAACATATTCCTGAAATGTTTACCAGGCTCTTCTCATCACATCAAACTTTTCTTGCTCTGACCTTCAAGAGCCAGAAAACACATGTCTCTATCTATCTATCTATCTATCTATCTATCTATCTATCTATCTATCTATCCATCTCTCTCTCTCTGAAAAATCCATCCGTTCTTTCATCCATCCATATATCCGTTCATCCATCCATTTTTTTTTCAATCAATACATCTATTTACCAATCAATCAATCAACCAGCCAATCAATCAATCAATCAACCAACCAACCAATCAATCAATCAATCAATCAATAAATAAATCAACCAATCAATCAACTAATCTATCTATCTATCTATCTCTCTTCATCCATCTACACATCCTTCTCTGTCTATAAATCCATCTACAGTGATTTATAGACATCCATCCATCCATCCATCCATTTACCAATCAATCAATAAATAAATCTACCTACCTACCTACCTATCCATCCATCCATCCATCCATCCATATCTATCCATACATCCTCTCTCTAATTCAGTTCAATTCCTCCTCCAGTCTCTCTGTACTTGTCCCGGTTCCATCTGTCTATCGGACAGAATCCCTTTCCATTTCACTCGCTATGCCTCACGTTCCAATTGGCTTTGATAATGTTTTCCGAGATCCCTTCATTAAAGGACTAATTCGTCCTCATCGCACGTCTTAAACACGAGGCACGCGCGGCACCGCGGCACATCCTGAGCCTAATTACTTCTGGAGAACACGTGGAGAAGAGTAATCCCGCGCTCTTACGGCAGTCTGTTTCATCCTCTCCATCTCCACACTCGTCTTGTCCGTTACAGCGCAGGTTTATAGGGATGCACTTCTGCTTCCGCGTGCATTTGAACTGACCAGAGAGGCAGATGTAGGAGTCTGGAAAGAAACACAAAGCGGTCAAGTCGTAACTCCAGCAGGATTGCGCCAGGTCTTTCTCTCCATTCATTACCGCAGTTGGCTTCATCCGAGTTGTCTCCGCAGTCATTCTCTCCATCACAGATGAACGGTGGAAGGGCACACAGACCAGTGCCACACTGAAACCTCCCAGGCTGGCATTTAAACTCAGCTGAGGCGAACAGAGATATCACATTTGGTATTTTATAGGGGTGGGACGAGACACTAGGCTCACGAGATCGAGACCAGACGAGATTTAGATGTTTTTTTTAATATAAAAAAACATCTTTGACAAATAATATAAGGATAGCAAGATTTTTTCTGTATTTTATTTAACTAAAATGTTCAAAACTTTTGATGCATTTCACTTTCTATTTTTATCAATTGCATGCAGTGATAACCAAATAACCAACATAATATTGATCATACAAAATATGATGCCATACATTTCCAGGCAAGTAATTTCACAAACATTTTTTTAACTGTCAATAGTATAAAAAACCCATTAAGCGCAGTCATTAAACACTATTTATAGACAAATACAAGTCTTCCAGTAACTTGCAGAGAATGGTAGAATCATTTGGGCATCAAGTTCAACTCAACATCAATGTTCTTCATTATGATTAAATTTACTGTGTTCATTTTAGCTCGAATAACCCCACATATTGTATTACATGTTGCAATGCAGCATATTATGCAATGCATAACATAACATGTAGAATAAAAACCTTATTTATTGAAAGTGTCCAGTCAATTATTGTCTAAAACAACGGGTCTTGTTCAGGACGTGAGGTTCTTTCTCTTCACGGTGTGGCTGGTGAGACTCACATCATCTGAATGAGTTTTACTGCAGTAATCAGCTGGTTTACTCTCATATTTCTGCTCTACTGCAGCGAGAGTGAATCGTCTGGATAGTAATGTAATACACGTGTATTAGACACATTAGATTAAACTCAAATGTGCAACTAATGACAGTTTGAAATAATCGGTTTATTTTACAAACACACTTTATTAAAGTTTAACTCGTTCGCTATATCATCACAAACGATCTAGTAGTGTGAGTCTGACCTGTCGCGGGGGCGGGGCAATGGCGGAGATCCGCGCTCACTCAGCGGGAGGAGTTACTCAGTTACTCAGTTACTCAGTCCGCGGTTTTTCGAGCCACAGTATATTGAAACGCGAGCGCAAGGATCCTTTAAAAATGTTTGATTCCACACACTGTAGAAAAGATGGCGCCAAATTCTCGCGATATCACGAGATCCAATCGCATCTCACGAGATCTCGTCACACCAGTATTTTACCATTTCATTACTGACAAGTATCCGCTCAGCCACATCCGAGATGAACAAATGGAATACGTACGGCAGTCCGCAGGCTCATCGGATCCGTCTCCGCAGTCGTCCACTGTGTCACACTTCCACCAAAAGGGAATACACTCATCCGTACCACAGCGGAACTGTGCCCACACAAAAAAAAACACACCACGTCTCATCGACAATCTCAGCCGTGAAAACGTTCTGCTAACTCTACCTGACTGGCTGTGCAGTTGGACATACAGGTCTTGTTGTCGTTCGCCAGGTAGAAGTGTTTGGGACAGGCGCACTTGAACCCTCCACCAGGGGACAGAAGACACAGGTGACTACACCCTCCGTTGGTCACCTGGCACTGATGCTTTGGCACTGATGGCAAAGACAGAAGAACGCATCAGGTGAATCTTGACTCATGAGCGAAACGGATTCAGCTAAAGTCGGTCCAAATACCGTCCGGTTGACGAAGCGGGTGATAAACCTTGATGTCCCGAATGGCTTGCCAGGAATTGAGGAGCTCTGTAGGTTGTCCTCCGGAGGTTTTGTGAGATCTACTCAGGGTTTTGGACTTTTGGTCGCTCCAGTAGATGAAGTCCTCAAACATGCTGAGACCAGTTACGCCACCGATGTCCTTGATGGGCACTGCAAAAATGGTTTTATGGATCTAGGTGGCATTCTGTTAGAGGTCAGGGGTTCAATTTCAAAAGAAATCAACACGCAATTTCTATCAGAGGAGGACCAGGGTTTGCCCGGAGTGACTAGAGCTGCAATGAGTACGCAATCGATTACGCAAATACTTCAACGGGGGTTTTTTTTTTTTTACAAAAAATCTGTGGCTTGTTGTTTAAATCTTTGTTAAAACATGGAGGGATACTAGCAGAGCAGACGATGGCAAAAAAAACGCAATCTCGTCAAAAAGTCGTCAAAAGTGTTGGAAATAAAAAAGGAAGATCGAGGTGTCCGACGTAAGGACGCATTTTGGCTTCAGGAAGGATACACTATTCATCTCTTAATATAAATAATAATAGTTGTTTGATTTAGAAGAAAGCTGCACAAATGTACACGTAAAAACTAAAATATTTAGGCAGTGTGCTTTAATGTCAGTTGTTTATGTTCAATAAATAATCGAATAGACGATCTGTGTTTCCTTAAATTATTTTAAAACTAGATTTCAAAAGTAAATACCGTAAATAAAAAAAGAATAAGCCTCGCCTCTGAGCATGTAGACATGCTAACATGTTTGCATTACAATTGTGTGTGATTACATTTTTTTTAGGATGGATATTTTATTTTACACATTATTTATAGTCAATCTTACAGAATTCATTTTTCACTGATTTTGTGTTAAGGACGCATAAGGCCTTCTAATTTATTTTGTTAATTTGTATGTCTTTATTTTGGCCTAAATGTATCTTTTGTGTGTGATATTGAAACTTACTATGTGGTTGTGTACAAACAAGGTAAGTTTTAGTTTTTAAGTCACTTTGTTGTCGGCTGAATTTAAAACGCACAGGGAGTTTTATCTTTAAATAGTTTGGGTGTATGTTTGTGGCCCTATGTTTCATATTGCATTTGTGTTTAAAATAAAAGACAGTGTTAGTTAAAACCAAATAGCATGGTTATTTAATTTTTATGAATAAATAATCGCTTGGGCAAAAAAAATATTCGCTAGAATAATCGAAGAATTAGTTGGTGATTAATAATAAAATAAATAAAATAAAATAAATAATTGATAGATTAGGCGACTAATTGAAAAAAATAAATAAATTAATTAATTAATTAAAAGAATTGATAAGAAAATAATTGCTAGCTGCAGCCCTAGTTGTGACCCTTTATTTGGCGAGCGTTTTACTGTAGGACTGTGACTGAGGGATAGGACATTTAAAGCTTCAGATGATGGTTCTGTGAATTTTAAATAGAATTGCTCTGCGCCTGCTGAAAAGACTCTGCGGCTTGAATGTTCCCTGAACTTTGAATCATGATTCACTTTGGAACGTACCTCTGGCCCTCAATCACCAGTCGTTTCTGAAAGCCTCAAAAAAAGGTTGAGGACATTTCTGAAACACTTCTGAAAGGTTTAATGAATTTCACCTTTGTGTCTCCGTGTACCGTCCATATTGGCGAAAATGATATGGTTCTCGTCAGACCAGTAGATCCTTCTGTTGATGTGGTCGATGCTGAGGGCAGAGGGGGCATGTATTTGGCTATTGATTATGACGCGTGGCTTGCTGCCGTCCATGCCAATCCTCCCGATGTGCGGCTGCTCACAGCAGTCAATCCAGAAGACGTATCTAAAGCATCAATGGGAAAAGTGGCATGAGTGTCTTGACGATTCAGAAACGACTTCTTCTCCTCACAGTTCCCGTGTCATTCTCGCAGTAATTGCTGGGAAAAAAAAAAAAAAAACAACATTTACCCCATCAGGGTGTCAAGAGCCAAAGCAGATGGGTTTCTCAGTCCAGATCTCAGCAGAATGGTCGGGTAGAGTCCATTAGCTTTGGCAACCTCCAGGGTTTTCCTCTCGCTGTCACACCAGTACAGGTTCTTCCCAATCCAATCCACAGCAAGTGCACTGGGGACCGACATCCTGTGAACAACCTGAGAAGAAGACAAAGGTGGCATGAAAAAACCCACACCTTAGAGAACAAATGCTCCCTGATGGAATAGTCAGAAATAGGAAATGTGAGATACGGCCATCAACTGCCCGTCAATTAAATTCCAGAGTCTCTGAACACCACTGGTATAAATGACAAAGACATTTCCAGTCCAGCTTTGAGAGCATTGCCACCTGTCATTTTTTAAGGGGATTTTTTGCCAAATTGTGGATTTATTTAGTTGTTTTTAATGTTCTAATTGTCACGCTTTTTCTGACTTTTCTGTCTGGCTTTTTCTAAAAATGTAAAAACTTCTTTAGGCCTCAGTCATTCACACAATTCGTTTTTTTTTGTCTAATCCACAGTTTCCGTCAACTGGATTTAAGCACAAGTTCAGTAATGTTCCTGTAATCTTTTATTTTTTCTCACAAGCAATTGTCACGTGGATGGTTTACCGGTGTATGTCCCAAAAAACTAAACATAATCATTAAACATAACTTACCGTGGAAGCTGATGATCATGTTGCTGAATATTTCACTCATTAAATGCTTCTCAAGCTCTCTCAAAATGACACGTTCTGAAGCAAAAAGCACCTCAGAACATCTGAAAGCTCACACTGATCACAGAAACGGCCTGTTGGGCTTCAACAATACTCTCTCCGTCTGGTAGAACATCCTACTGTTAATCATTTCTACTCTGGGCTGCTGAAACACTAAACACAAGCCGATCAGTATTAAAGACATCCGCTCGAATTAGAACGAGAGTAGCGATATTCATCCCTTATCAATGTCCTTTAGTGACAAACGACATTTATTGACACCTTTCAGATGATGTTCATAATATACAGTTCATACGCACACACACACGTACACAACAGTTTGGTGTCAAATCTCTGGTTTCTTGGCAATTTCTGGCATGGAATAGCCTCCGTTTGTAAGAACAAGGACAGACTGTCGAGTTTCATTAACGTTCTCTATCTCTGGCCATTCTGAGCGTTTGATTGACTCCTCAAATGTGACGCTCCAGAGTCTCAAGCTGCTGAAAGGAAGGTCAGTTTTAAAGCTTCTTTAACCAGCTGAACAGTTTCCAGCAGCGCTGACATGATCAGACAAGGCTTTTCCAGTCATCCATCACCCTTCTGGTCGTGTACAGCACTTTAAGGTGCGTTATAAATAAAGCTCAGTTTAACTGAATTGGTGCAATTTTCAGAAAAGCTTCAGAACTTCATTGTCTTTAAAAAAAAAACGTTTCTCTTTGCTAAAGCACAGCATCATAAATCAGCTAACCAGTTCAATCACGCTTATCCAGCCATTGTGGCTCGGTGTTAAAGATAATGAGCTCTGGCCGACCAGCAGGGCGAGGCTGGCATACCCTGACCATTCTGAGTTACACACAAGGGCATTGATTGAGGGAAAATGGGCAAGCGGTGTATTTATTCTCACCATAGATTTGTCTACTCTTTCCAGAACCTTCTTCAAAAGCAATGCTTATGTTTGCTGGAGAGATCATGTGACTGCGGCTTCAATCACAATCAAAATAGAACAGAATGGATCAGAATATATCGGAATATAATGGAGTGAAATAGAACGTTACATAGCAACACAAAGCAGAATTGAATGGAGTAGAACAGAACACATTAGAACAAAACAGATTGAGTGGAATAAAACTTTGTTGTCATTGTAAAGTATTGTAATTGTAAAGCAACCAAACTATGGAAGACTCCATCGATCAGACTTCTCATTGATAGAGGACGGGAATGTGAATATGTACATGTGTCAGGAATTCTGGGAGATCAGAAGAGTAGTTGCACACACACACACACACACACACACACACACACACACACACACACCTTAAGGTCACTTCCATTCAGGCGCATTCGGTTGATTCTGCGGCCGCTGGGACGGCTGGTGTCAATCCAATAGATCAACTCCTTTCTGTAGTCAAAGTCTAGAGAGACGATATTACTGAGCCCCTGCGGACACAAATACATCATCATAATAATACAACAATCGGAAAGTAAATACATAAATACACCCAAAACACACACACACCTCACACACACAAACAAGAAACTCAGCGAGCGTGTTGAGATCTAATTGAGCGGACAAGACCATTCAAACTAAACTGACGGATGAAGAACGAATATGAGTGTGAAATCTTAACTGGTAAACTGGGGATACAGGTGGAGGATGTGTAACATTCTGCGGACCCTCAGAGTCACACTGGTCAAGATTTGCACGTTAATATTTCCGATCACAAGTTAAAGGATTTCTGTCACATCTCTTAAAATAAATCTGAACCCCCCCAGAGCACCGTGATAAGATGCTAGTGTTGCTAACGGCGAGATAGCACACTAGCATATGCTATTATTCAAATCAACATGCATTAAAAACTTCACCTTCTAGTAGTTAAACATTTTAGCATACAATGCTAAAATGCTAATGAGGCATGACAGGTGGCTCTTGATAGCGTTTCTCCCACTGCGCGATGGCAAATATGTCTATATTAAATCTCCATACGGTTTGTTCTTAAGTGTGCTTGTGCAGAAAGGGAAACTCGGAATACTGAGAGTAAAGCAGGAGGTTTGGATTTAAAGTAGATCCGAGCAGAAAGAGATTTATTGCCGCATTTCCTTTTTAATTTTTTTTTTTAAATAACATACCTGTTTCAGAAGAGTATAGTTTGATCCATCCAAACTGATTTTTCTTATTTCGTGATGGTCGGCGAGAATAAGAAACGGTTCCTCGCCTAAACAAAACCAAACAAAGACAATTTGGGATCAAGTTAGGATTACAACTTGTAATACCCAAAAATAAGGGACTGCAGAGGGACAACTACATCGCTTTGTGACAGTATTCGCAATGTAGAATATGTTTTCAGGAAATTATGAACACCGAAACATTAAAATAAACTTCTTTAATTGAAATACGTACAGTCAGTCTTTCTCTTTTACAACTTTACAGACTTCTCTAATAATAATGGTATTTATTGGGAGGATAAAACATTTTAATATTTCCAAACATGGAAACAGCCCATGTATAAAATAGCTACAAACTTTAATTAGTACATATATATATATATATATATATATATATATATATATATATATATATATATATATATATATATATATATATATATATATATATAAACGAATAGATACAGTGTATGTGTGAGTGTATAAAACTATATATATACATTATTATTATTATTTATATATATATATATATATATATATATATATATACATATATTTATATAATCATATAATTATATATAATACAATATATTATTGTATTAAACAAAGACCTAAAAATAATTCTGTCAGTTACGTAATCAATTTTGGCCGAAACAAGCCGGAGTTTCCCCCTAACGACACTTAAGTGAATAAAAACACACGTAAAACTGAATAATAATCTGTAAATGGCCACACTGGGATTTTCAAAGGGCTTTAAATGCGTGTTTGTGTTTCTCTGTGGATTGGTTTGGCTGCGAGACATGACTGCAACTCCAGCTGGATGACTTGAAATCGATTCCCCGTGAGCTGCCAACACTCGCACATCAACTTCCTGTCAGGACTCGGACTTAGACACGTCAGTCACACGCAAACAGTGGTTTATTACTACAGTTTGTCCGTGTGAGTGTTTTCAGCGGCTTTTCGGTCTGAGAAAAAAATAAACAAAATGAAATAAATCCCTGGACCTGAAGTATTACGAGGAGTTTCTGTAATATGTACGGTAAATGTTTGTCATTGATTAGCATCTTAAAAAAAAAAATAAAAATTACGTATTCAATTTTACTTGTCACAAAGATTATAAGTATTCATTAAAATGTATAAAAAGCTATTCAACAGAAGCCCAATGCCAAAACAACGTATCACTACACGTATAGGTATATTGCGATGTACTGTAACGAGTAAAAGTAAGTGTCTTGTAGTGGAGTAAAGATACATATACTCAATCACAAATGTAGTCAAGTAGAGAGTAAAAGTTGCTTCCATTTCTGATACTCAGTACAAGTACAAAGTAGCCAAAATACTTAATTAACAAAGTCCATTTAAACTCACGTACTTACCACCACTGTATATTATATGTAAAAGTCAGAGAGTTTTGTTTTCCTGGACATTGCTGCCTTTGTGCTGCTCAGCGATTGTAGTTCCAGTCAAACTCATACAAATCAAAGTCAATGTTTATCAGACGCTTTCAAGATAATCGCAGAGAGAGGGGACAAAAAAGATAATTTAAATACAAATACAAATTAAATATTAATAAAAATATCTCTCTGGATATAAGCCCTAGTGTTTTAGTTGTTGTTTATTGTAGCAAATGTAGAACCTGGAAAGCCGCACTACATTTTGCAGAATGAGCAGTGTCAAAAACGGAAGTTCAAGTTCAAGTTCAAGTTCTGAGCATTTCTAAGGCACTTTTCACAGTTTTAACTGTCTAAAAGCGCACACAATTGTACTCAAGTACTTTACCCTGTATAACATATGTATATTGTATTATATGTAGAGGTATAATTTATAAACAACACAAACTCTTCAGCATATTCTGCATTATTCCTTCACCTGGCAGATGCCACACGTCTCACCTACACCTGCTCTAAGCCAATCAGAGCTCAGCTCCAGCTGGCAGCCTAATTGTCTGGACGCTCCCGTTGCGTTCCTTTAAACACGAGTCACGGCGCGGCTCAGCGGGCGTGTCAGCGGGCGTGTCGGCACCACCCGCGGGGGCTCTGGACACGAGACGTGCTTCACACCTGAGAGGGAGCGGCAGGCTGTGGGGCTGCTGGCCGGACGCTGGTAGCCCTCAGCGCACACGCAGTGGAAGGATCCGTAGGTGTTGACGCACTGGTGACTGCACGGGAAGCTCTCGGAACACTCGTCTATGTCCATGCAGGTCCTGCCGTTATTCTTCAGCCGGAACCCCGACCAGCACCTACACTGGAAAGTTAACATAGTGTAAGATCCCGACCAACCTACCTGTAAACCAACCAACCAACCAGTCAACCGTCCTTCTACAATATATCTGTTTTCCCGTCCATCCATCCATCCATCTCTCTGACCAATTGTTATATCTATCTATCTATCTATCTATCTATCTATCTATCTATCTATCTATCTATCTATCTATCTATCTATCTATCTATCTATCTATCTATCTATCTTTCAATCTGTCTGTCTAACTAACTAACTAACTTACTAACTAACTGTCTGTGTGTTTGTCTGTCTGTCTATCTATCTACCTACCTACCTACCTACCTACCTATCTATCTATCTATCTATCTATCTATCTATCTATCTATCTATCTATCTATCTATCTATCTATCTTTCAATCTGTCTATCTAACTAATTAACTAACTGTCTGTGTGTGTGTCTGTCTGTCTATCTATCAAGCTTTCTCTCTGTCTGTCTTTATGTCTATCTATCTATCCATCCATCCATCCATCCATCCATCCATCCATCCATCCATCCATCCATCCATCCATCCATCCATCCATCTATCTATCTACCTATCCATCCACACTGTCTGTGAATTGACCTGTCTGTCGATTTGTCCATCTTTCTATTTTTCCATCCATCCATCTAAATAAATAGTATAAATGTCTAAATATACATTTATAAATATAGTTGTTACTATATTTGAAATTTTGCCAAATGCAAATAAGAACTGGTGACACGCAGCAAAATCACCAAAAAAAAGTTTCAAGATCAATAGTGTAGTGTAGTGTTGTCATTAGTCAAAAAAGCCAAGGACGTAATTTCTCTTATGGAAATTAACGAAACGACAACAAACGGTAAAAAGACGGCGAGAAGCAGGAAGTTGTGAGCTGTCGTGTCCTTGACTGTCTGTTTTTAAAGTCAGTGTGACAGTCAAAGGACTGGGCCAGAACTCAGAGACATCTGCCAACAGAGCCTGTTCTATCTGCCACTCACGGTGTGTGTGTGTGTGTGTGTGTGTGTGTGTGTGTGTGTGTGTGTGTGTGTGTGTGTGTGTGTGTCTGCGCTAACAATACACTCCGCGCTGGAGTGTGTGTCTGCCTCACATGTTGTTCCCCTGCCGTTTGCTTCCAAACCTTCTCGAGTTGCCTTAAATATCTTTGCGCTTGTGGATCTTCTTGTGATTTCCGACGTTAAAAAGGATAAAGAGTGTGTGAATGTGACAGGAAACAGGATCAAGGTTCGGCAAATATATAGAATGGAGTTTTATTTGCCTCCCGTGTAAACAGATCATTAGTAGCGTTGGAAATATTGCAGACGTGTTTAATATTACAAATACATCTCATTAATGCATATACTTAACATGTAATGAGATCATAATATCTGATTATGACGGATGGATGGATAGACTGACAAATAGACAGACCGGCGGATAGCTAAATGGAGAGAATGAGAGAGACAAATATGTAAATGCACAGCCGCACTACATCCATCCAAAGTTCTAGAAAGCCACTCTGCCTTTTCAAAGGAGTCAGGAATGGAAAAAATAAATAAATAAATAAGCAAGACAACCCGTAAAATAAGCCCTAGTGTAATCTTCAAGTAAACTCCAGGGGGAACGTGAAAATCTGTACATTTGCATGTATCACGTATGAGCCTTACAGTGTGTGTGTGTGTGTGTGTGTGTGTGTGTGTGTGTGAAACGGAGCTAAACTCTCTCCAGGAACTTGATTAATGGAAAAGGAAACCTTCATAACAGGATGAAGTATCGGCTGTAGCACACACCTTGTATCCCACAGGCAGGTCCTGACAGTCTTGGCTGCAGCCGCTGACTTTCCGGTTTAAACACTCATTAAGGTGGCAGCTCCTCTCATCCGAGCGGTCCCCACAGTCGTCACGCTGATTACACACGCTCCCCAGCGGAACGCAGCGGCCGTTCTCACACATGAACACCGAACCGTTGCACAAACTTTCTAAAACATACAGCGGCGAGAAGGAAACGACAACGTATTACAAGCCGGTGATTATCAGTTGAGTGAGTGAGTGACAGCGGGACACGCGGAATACTAGTGGCCAGATTTACTGTCAAATTACTGTTAAAACTAGTCAAATTCGCCTTGCCAACCCTTGTCTGTCGGGCTGATGTCCGCTGAATCATAAAAAAAAAAAAACCCTAGCACACATTTTAGGATGCTACCGTACAAACGCACACACACACACACACACACACACACATATATATATATATATGTATATGTATATATATATGTATGTATAAATAAGGGCTGTCAAAGGGCGTTAACTCATGCGATTAATTAAATTAGTTTAATCGCGTCAAATTTTAACGCCATTAATCGCACTTCCGGTTTTTCCGGCACTTCCGGGTTTTTTTTAGATACCACACTTCAGAAAGTGTGGTATCTATACTTGAAAACCATTATCAATATTGGTGCATCCCTAATCAATTTATGACATTGCATCAAGTAAATCAGCTTTTGCTGTAACTGTGAATCAAACAAAAAGAAGCTCGTGTCAACGCAGCAGTGTGTCACTGCAAATGATGTCATCGCTAATGACATCACTCCCACCGTGAATGATGTCATCAAAAATAATGCTCATCGGGAAATAAGACAGCATGGATCATTAAATATTACGTCATATAGAGGAGAAAAAAAATGTTGGTTTCCTAACACGAAATGCTCAACAAAAGAAGAAGAAAAAAAGTTTAGTGATCCACATCAACGACACGTGCGAAACATATGCTCGCCATTAAACAAAGTCAGTAGAAGTCTGAAGTGCCGCGGTTTCATCAGCCTCCCTTGACTCACGGTGGGTGGCACAGGCGGGTGGTACCAGACTGAAGCGAGGGCACCGTGCGCGCTGACTCCCACAGCCTGTCAGGCGGATGTGGCGTGTGACATATGAGAGGAACTTGCCTGCGGCGGAACACTTTGGGTTCAAAGGCAGCTCATCCGATTGGTCGAGACAGTCGGAAAAACCGTCGCACTCCCATTGGACGCTGGGTAAACACCTCCCATCTGCACAGCGGAACTCCTCTTCTTTGCAGACACGGTATTCTACAAAGAAATGAGTCGTTGAAGCTTAATATGAATATTAGTGCTGTCAAAGTTATGAATTTAGTGACGTGCTGTCAAACGCACGTGATGGATTTTAAGTGCTTAATTGCGTCAATTTTTTGTAACGCCATTAATCACAGTTGCATTTATTTTTTCAGTTGGCATGTTTCGGTTTCTATTCAACGTGCAATGAATAGAACCAAGAGAGCCGTGCTCTGTCTCCAGGTGCGGCTCATTAAGATCAGCAGCTCACATTCATTGAGTTCAGGTGTTATCAGTTATGCTGATAAGTGTTTAGGTGACACTGACCTACTTTTCCCCTCTCAGCGAGCAACACAGACACAGTACCTTTTCAAATGCCAATAACTTGCTCTGTTCAAAAAGCCGAAGATTTAGATTCATACGGATTAGATAAACAGACAACACTGTATTTACTTACACTTAGTTTTAAAAACAGACATGTAGAGATAGTAGGTTTCATGTTATAGTGCTAAGTATTTATTTATTACGTTACATTTCGTTTTCAGCTGACAAACAGAATGCAAAAGTTTGTTTTATCTTGAAAAAAGTCCAACTCGACCTGTGTTAAAAAACAAAAATGATATATTTACAAAGACGATACAAAAACAATACATTATTTTACAGTATTTAAACAAGTGTTTATTTTGTGTTGAATTTACAATAATTAACATTTTACACCTCAATATCCAATATTAAAAGCTTCAGTCATTTAATCGCGTCTAATCGAGAGTAAAAAAAAAATATCGTTTGACAGCCCTAAAATCTTTTACTTAGTCAGTAAATGGTAACATTATGGGTTCGAATTCAAAGTCAGAAAAAGTCGGATTGTTTCAACTGAAATGAAAATGCAGCACACAAACGTAATGCAAATTCTCACCACATTCCAAAGACTCATCGGAACCATCTCCACAGTCGTCGTCATGGTCACACACAAATCGACGCAGGATGCAATTTTGATTCCGACACTGGAATGTGGTGTCGGTACACGTGTTGTTTGGCGCTTGACAGAACACAGTGAAAGGGGGAAAAAAGCAACTTTATTTAGGAAGTTCAAGTCGATCATCCATCCATTTTCCACCGCTTACTCCGTTTTTGTCTCACAAGAACTCGAGTCTCTACACAACTTCCTAAGACAGTACAGAGGTAACCCAACTTACGAAAATAATGTGTGCACGAGAGCCGTTGTGTCTGGCAAATATTTCAAAAGTTTAGTTAATCCAACTAATCTGTGCCATGAGCGTATCGAAATTGGTGCTCTGCATTTAACCCAAAATCCAAGTGAAAGTGCACAATGAGCCGTGAGGGATTCGAACCCCACAACATATATATATATCAGACTTTTCTCCTCTGTGACAGGGTTATAAAGCCACTTCCTGACAAGTTTTCATGTTGGGAAGAATTTTAACTATAAGCATTTTAATTAAAACATTGAAGACGTGAAATAAAGACAGGTTTTAGTTTTCTCTCAGAATACGCGTTATGAATTATAATTATGACTATAAAACAAAACCTTATATTCTTAAATTCTTCATTAAATTTTACAATTACATACCTTAAATTCTGCATATCCCAGCATTAAAACCTCTGCCTCCATTTAATACATATCATGCCCTTTTTTGTACCACATATTTTGAAACTCTTGGATTCTCGCATATTTTCCATGAAGACGTCTTTCTGAAGGCAGCGTGAATTCTCGCTCCCCAATTTTAGCTCAGGGAACCAAACTCATACCAGGTGCTACGAACCGGCGAGTTCATTATTTCATTACACCATTATTTAATCTTGTTCACCTGTGTCTTGTTAGGTCTGATTTGTTCTTGTATTGAAGTCTTTGTTTTCCTTGGTGTGGGATAGTTGTATTTGTGTTGTTTTTTCTCTTGTTCGTGAGTCGGGCACCACTGTATATACATTTTTGAGAATATTAGTAAGGTTTACCACATCCGGCTACAGCCAGTTCATCACTGCCGTCCGGACAATCTCTCTCTCCATCACACAGCCAATTCCTGGACACACACGTGTATGAGCCTGGACAGCTGAACAAACCTGGAGCGCAGGTAGTGGATCCTGTGGGTAAAAAAATACATCAAAAATATAAAACAGTAAAGATAAAGGGAGAGATCATGGTGGGATAAGAAAAAGATAACAGAATTTAACAAGCAAAAAGCAAATAAATAACTGTTATCTACGTAGCTTAGAGCGATGGCTGGAGAACCTGTTTAAAATCCTGCTTGGTTTGTACCTTCGCTGATCTTTTGAACTTTATTTGCTGTAATCTATTTCAGGCACAAGGCGGTCATGAATTCCCAACTACAGTCTTCCCATGTCTCAATTCATTTCCACCTGCCACTTTAGTTGATTTATATTCAGGTAAAGAATTTCCTTGTGTGCCCTAACTGTAAATTTGTGCTAAAGAGTTACCGCAAATGTCCTCGCTTTCGTCTAATCCATCAGCGCAGTCGTCCTCTCCATCGCACAGCCACTGTTTGGCAATGCACTTGTTCTTCGAGCAAGGAAACTGGTTCCAAAGGCAGGAGGAATCTGTGAGGAACACAACACACCGATAAGGCTGAATCGCAGCCGATGACCCTGCCTTTGATCGCGTGCACAGAGCTTCCATTTCTGGGTCGCGGGGAGCTGGAGCCAATCCTGAAACACTGGGTCTAAAGGTGTGGCCAATCACAGAGTGGGACACAGACACATCTCACACATTTGGACAGTTTTTCAATTCAATACCCGGTGGAAACTCCTTGCAAGCGTGGAGAAAACATGCAAACTCTAAAGACAAAAGCCACATCCAGCCAGAAGATCCCATCTTTACCTTTTAAGAAACGACTAACGAAACGCATTAGCATGGGCGAACCAATCTGCCTCCACCCAGCAGCCTATAGAAAGCTCTGAAAGTTGTTTGCTCGCATCGGGCATCGATTTTCTGATATCTCGGTGAAGCCACCCAGGGCTGAGAAAGAGAGAGCAAGGTCAGGAAAAGAAGTGCCGCGGCTGAAGACAAAATGAGACAGCTGCAGGGTGGATGAGAGAGAGAGAGAGAGAGAGAGAGAGACAGAGAGAGAGGCGATAGGGAAATGAGAGCCATTCCTCAAAATCAGCACAAGTCGACCTGTCTGTGAAGAATTGCACCCGACAGAGTGAACGAGCAAGCTGAAAGGTGAGAAGCACTGAAGCGTTCGTCAAGATCAAGGGCGTGGAAACAAATCTGTATTACTTGTGGTTATGGGTCAGTAAGAACAAAGCGGGAGGTTTCCTTACATATCACAGTTCATAATTCCCAATAAACTTTCAAACAACGGCCATCAGCGCTCGAGCCAAAACATCGGGAAAACCTAAGCAAAACCTGAAACTATTTGGCTCTTGGTGGAACGTCGAATGGACGTAGTGTTGATTTTATTTAAATTTGACCAATCTGCTTATTAAGACAGGCTTTTATCTCACCTGCCTTTCTTTGTTTGACTGATTCGCACCAGAGTTTGTTTCCCTCTTTGATACGGTTAGTTTGGACAGGTGCGAAAGCGGCAAAAAAAAAACGGACGAAACAAGCAAACTGAGAGAGAAAAAAAACGCTTCCAAACAAACTCTGGTACGGCTTGTGGTGAGAACACGGTCCAAACTTGAACCCTACCAAATACCAAAAACGACTGCGCCTTTGACTAAATTCAGCTGCCGTAGTGACGCTGCGATGTGGAATATCTCTGTAGAATTTTGTGTCGAAAATTCGCCTTCGCCGCGTGCAGCATTAAGATGCTTTTTTTGAAGCCGCATACACGCTACACTCTTGCATTATAAATAAGTGCGTGTCTCGAGCGATCAATGCCAACTATATATCGATAAGCGCAGTCGTCTCTCCAGACTAAAGCTAGATCGCGGAATTTAAAGGACACATCTGGCCAATGACTGACAGGGATGTTGTCACATGACAGATTTTTGGTTTGGTTCGGAGGAGAGCAAAATGTGTTGTGCGAACAGAGACCAAAATGCCAGAAAAACATACAATGTATCATTTATTACCTTTGGTCCGGACCAAATCAGAATCAGAATCAGAAATTCTTTATTCATCCCCTTGGGCGGAAATTCTTTTTAGTTTCCAGCTCTCAAGTACAACCCTTGATTTACAAACATGAATTAGAAATAAAGTTAGAAAAAAAAAGATAGAAAATTTAAATATACAAACATATACACATACATATACACTCACTGTGTATGCTTTTTATGTACACAGGGACAATCTAAAGATATGCTCTTTACACCAAGAAAGGTGTGTAGCAGAATGGTCAATAAAACAGGTTATAAAACAGGTTATTTTAGTTTGGCGTTAAATAGTTTAAATGAACCAAATGAACCAAACCACAGGTGTGAGGTATTTCATTTAGGGTCTGTGCATAAGGCTTACGCCTAAATAAATATAAGCTATGAAACAAATGCCCTACTCATAATCTCAAATGTTCACTTTCAGCATTCGATCGTAATGCTGAGAGTGTTTGAAATGAAGCGAGAACATCAAAAGTGCATAAACAGAGACAAAACGCTTTCAAATAAACTCAATCAGACAAATAGTGAATGTCTGTGAACGATTCGCAGCCAAGCTCCTTCACTATACATTTACCAAATACAGGCCATGACAAGGAGATCAATACTTCAGAAAAGCACTTTACATCCTCGTTGTAGATGGTTCTGCATGAGAAGGAGACAGACAAAGGCTCTGAAGGTGGAAATAATCATTAAGATGACATATAGTGCGAGTCTAGCCGCTGGAACGCTTGATAAATGGAGAGATCTGGAGTGCTCACCGCATTGAAATTCATCCGCTCCGTCCTCACAATCTTTCTGGCCGTCGCACAACCAGACGCTAGAGATGCAGTTTCCACTCGGACAGGCGAAATGTCCATCTTCACATGTTTGGACAGCAGAGGCTAGGAATACAACATCGGTAAGACATGAAGAACCTGTACTCAAAACTACATTTCAATTATGCAAAGTCAAAATGTTAAACAAATGAGACAAACTTTATACATTTTTATTGTTTTGAAGTCATGAAATTGGATACGTCCTTGAAATTGTGGATGGATAGATATTTAGACTTAATGACAAAGAAAATTAAAAAGATAATTTAGTATATATATATATTAAAAAATTGACTTTTTTGTGTGTTTTATCTTGGAAAAGGTGCGACTCGACCTTGGAATGTTAAAAAACAAAGAAAATATTTAGCAAATTGAATAAACATTATACTAAATTATATTACAGTATTTAAACGAGGGTTTATCTAGTGTTGAGTTTATCTTTAACTTGACATATTACACCTCAATATTCAATATCGCAAGCTTCAGTCATTTAATTGTGTATTATAATATAGTATATAATATAGTATATATATATATATATATAGATATACAAAACAAATTTGAAGATACTTAAAAGAAAAAGAAAACAATACAGGAGTGTCTCAAAGCCGAAAGTCTTGCATTAGAAATTCAATAAATTAGTAATCATAAACTAATAAAAAACTAATACATTTTGTAAACAAACTCTTTCCTTTACCCAGTGTCTGTAAACATTTGAACCTTAACAAGTCTTGATAATGTTTACCAAATGATGATGAATGGAAGTGACTAGATTGTAGTGGCGTGCAAGACTCTAACAGAGCAAACTGTCACGACATTGTTATTACTTTGCACCGGCCGTTAACACAACAGAGGGTGTGTGTGTGTGTGTGTGTGTGTGTGTGTGTGTGTGTGTGTTGCAGATCCCGTTGTACCGTGGCAGAGCGTTTCATCGGCGTAATCCCCACAGTCGTTGGCTCCGTCACACAGCCAGGCCGGATGAACACACAGCGAGGTGGAATTGCAGCTGAGGAACATCTCACCAGCAGCGGCGCCAGAGCCGAGTCGGTAGTATTCCACACAGTCGGTGTTATCTGGAAGCGCAGCTCGAGCTTAAGCCAGGCACAGGCTGGTGATTTCACAAGAGCTGGTCTTACCACAGCCCTTCTCGTCCGATGCGTCAGCACAGTCGATGATCTGATTACACCAGGACGATACGGGGACGCAGGAACCGTCCGTGCAGCGGCGCTCAGAAGACAGGCAGGAAGAGGCTGGAACAACACACACCGTCAATCCACCGAAAGCTCCACAGAACTCAGTCTGTAGACAGTCATCAGCTGAGGTGTCCAGTAACCGCTGACTGAAGTAGAGATTTGGCCTACTTTTACGTTTCTAGAGTATTTGTTTTTTCACTTACTTTCTACTTCTGCTTCTTATTTTTTTGAAGCAAATATCTGTTCGTTACTTCTTCAAAACCAGCCGCGTTATCGGTTAGTTTCATTCCGTTCGAAAAAATAAGTTCAAGTTTCCGAATAAGTACCAGTTGTATATGTATTTTATTTTTTTTGTATATAGTTAACTACGTTTTCCGATTTATTCTTATATTCTCACAAATAAAGAATTTCTTGTTTTTCACTTTTCTTGGTGGGGCCTAAATTCAGCACGAGTAAAATACTTTTACTCATGTCTTCAAGTAAATGAAGTCATTTCTACAGTAAGGTGTTTATACTTCTCTTCAAGTATGGCTTTAGCTACTTTTTACACCTCTGCAACATTTACGTGCCTTTTTAAATCCACTAACGAATGTATGTTTTTCTAAAGGTTCCCACAGAGTCAAACGATTTTGGTGAAAGATTTCAGGTGGAATTTAATGGTTTGTCAAGACGGCTCGAATGGTCTAAATCACGTGTGTCACATGTTTTTTAAAGCAAATATCGGTACTTTCTGTTCGTTACTTATTTGATAGAACAATATAGTCCTATAATGATATTTTTTTCCTCGCATTACTTAAAAGTAGTTTTATCAGTATTAGTAACGCTACTTTTACTTTAGTAGAATATTGGGCATTTCACTTTTACTTTCACAGAAGTACTTTTTAACTCTAGTAACTCTACTTCTAACGAAGTAACGAAAGTGACTACTTTTGACAGCACTGGTCATCAGTGGGCAAAAATCTTCAATTATGAAAAAGTGTGTGATGTCATTATTTCTCCAGCAGGAATGGTGACTGGAATTTTCATCGAATTATGAACACAAATGGAACAAGACACAAATTCCAGGAGGAAAGTGAACACAGGGTTGTGTATTTTTCATCCGCAGCTGAATCTGAAAATGGGAATGTGGGATGTATAAGAAAAAGTTGCCTTGATAATCAACGCAATGCTGTGTAAGAAAAGCATCGGCCAAATCTCACTTCAGTCCATTTCAGCTCAACAGTTTGAGTGTGACTCCGGGTTTGAGAAGGTTCCTGGTTGAGATTCTCACGTTGCCGTTCTACAGCCTTGGAAAGCGAGACTGAGATCTATAAGCTGCATTATACATGAGCATTGCCATTAAAGCTTAATGTTGTTATTTAGATGTTCATGCAAGCTTGAAGAAAAGCGACTTTTTGCGACTACCGTATTTTTCGGACTATAAGGAGCACTAATAAAAATTTAAATTAAATACTAGTATATTGTATATGGAGTATATGGACTTAACTGTTTTTAGCTACTTTGTACTTGTACTGAGTATTAACAGTATGAGCAACTGCTCCTCTGTACTTGACTACATTTGTGATGGAAAAAAAACAAATTCAAATTAAATTTAACTGTGTTTAATTTTCTCTTTGTTGGGGTTTCATTTTTTCGAGAATACAATTATTTGGATTGAAAGAAAAGTTCATAAAAATAAGTTCAAGAATTTTTTTTTTCCAAATAAGTACCATTTGTATATGTATTTTATTTTATTTGTATATAGTTAACTACGTATTCCGATTTATTCTTATATTCTCACAAATAAAGAATTTCTTGTTTTTCACTTTTGATGGTGGGGCCTAAGTTCAGCACGAGTAAAATACTTAAGTTCTTTTAAAATTTGTATACTTTATAACTTTTACTCATGTTTTCATGTAATCGGAAATTTGCAATGGTTTAAATTGTAATTGGTATGGCTGCATTATCATTTTAAAGAATTGTGGGAAAAGTGCCCCGCCCCTTTAAGGCTAATGCTAACTCTTGGTTTGGGAATGTGCTAGTGCTACTACTGAGTGCTACTCATTTGTCCGGCTTGTGCCGATTTCTGAGAGATTTATTTAGTTCACGTCATAAATGTTAATTTAATTACCGCGCTTGTGTCTCTGCTGTTTATTTTTGTGAGAAAGGGTGAAATATCTGCGACTGTTCTGGGTAAAATATTTTGTATTTCGGTAGACCGCGCGTATAAGTCGAGCCCCACACTTTCAGCCCGAAATTTTAAGGAAAAATCATCGACTTATAGTCGAGTAAATACGGTAATTTAAAAGGATTTATGTTAGAGCAACAAGCAAACGTAGGTTTTCTACGCAACTTGAATAGGTTGCAATAAAAAACGAGTTTTTTTAATCTATCCAACCATTTTTATTTATTTTGATTACATCTAGTCACACTAATAAGTGACATCCGGCCCTTTGAGGACAGACGAGTGAGAACGAGTGAAGAACACCCACCGTTACAGTAAACTTCATCCGAGTTATCGCCGCAGTCGTTGACTCCGTCACAGAAGCGGAGACTGGACACGCAGCGCTGGTTGTAGCAGCGTTTGAAGCCGAGTCTGCAGATGCGGCTTTCTGGGGAGGATCCGGCCATGAGCACGTGTCTCTGACTGGGCCTGATGGGGTTCTCACCGCAGTACAGCATCTTCTCATCCGACCGGTCTTTGCACTGAGCGATGCCGTCGCACGTCAGCTGGTAGTCGATGCATTCACCGTTGCCGCACTGGAACTCAGAGTCGGGCTTGCACGAGGAGTTTGTGGCTAGAAGAGAGCAGACGTGTCAGTGGAGGTGCTGGCATGAGATGCTCAAGGACTCGACTCGCTTCTGGATTGAGGGTTTGAAGAAGAGAAAAGGTCCACCGCTTCCAACTCATGCTTTTTTTTTAAATATAGGTGTGGATAAGAAGCTGACATTTAATGTATTCTCTTTTTCTCTTGCTTGCGCTTTTGTGCTCTCTCTCACTCTCACTCTCTCTCTCTCTCTCTCTCTCTCTCGCTCTCTCACTGCCTCACACTCTCTCTCTTACTCTCTCTCTCCCTCACACACACACACACACACACACACACATTCTCTATCTCCCTTCCTCTCTCTCTCTCTCTCTCTCTCTCTGTCTCTCTCTCTCTCTCTCTCTCTCTCTCCACTCTTTCTTTACCAATCTCTCCTCTGCCACTTTTTCCTCTGTCACTTTCTCTTTTTTTCTGTTACTCTTGCTCACTCTCTTTCTCTCTTTGTCTCTCTTTGTCTTTCTCACACCCTCACTTTTTCTTTTCTGTTTTCTCTCATTCATTTTCTTTCTCACACATACCCTCAACCTCTCTATTTTCATCTAATTCATCTCACTCTCTCTTGCTTTCTCACTACCATTCTCTTTCTCTCTCTATCTTTCTCCTCTCTCTTTCACTCATTTTCTCTGTCACTGTTTGTTTTTCTTTTTATCTCTCTTTCTCTCCCTTGTATATCTCCCACACTCTCTCTTAAACACATAGAGAAACTCACAGTAAACTGTATCCATCCAAAACTCATAATCTGAAAGGCAAACCAGATCTGTTCTCAGATGCCAAGATTTGCACAATGTCTAATTAGAAAGCCAATAGTATTTAGCAGACTAACTCTGCTTAAATAGATCTGTGATAAGATGGAAAGAGCGTAATGAAGGCTGTTGGGCTCCTGCTGTTAGACTTCCGCAACAATCTGTTCTTGAAAATCCAGCGTATTTCTCCCACTGTGCGGAAACAGCCATTCCTCAACTTAAGCCCACGGCATGAATTAAATACACAGTACTACGCACACCCATATACATCACTCTCTTAATACACACATTAAATATATACAGTCTGAACAACGATGGACAATGAACATTTTTTTTGCCCTAATTTTTGAACACTGATAAATATTGGACTTTTTTTTCAAGACCCTAATTTTTCCCTAATTCACATAGTGACTTTGCATTGGTTTCGGACAAGGAAAAGCGCTATATAAATAAACTTGAACTTGAGTATATACACACACACACACACACACACACACACACACACACAATGTCAAAAGCTTTAAAACCATGTTTCTAAAGAAACTGGAGGCGCAACAATAACCCTCAAGGTAACAAAATGTTTAAATAGTATAATCACCTAAAAAGCATGAATTGTTTTAAGTTTGATGCAGTTAAAGCACGCAGAAAGAAAGGGAAGCAGCGAAAGGATACAGAACTTACATACACATCTGTTATCAGCCAGTAATATCCGTTCCCCGCGGCAACTGCAGTTTACCACACCGAGCGGAGTCAAAAGGCAGAGGTCATGGCAACCGCCATTATTCACGCTGCAGGGAGACGACTCACCTGGAAGTTAGGAGAGGAAAACCTTGATTCTCTCAGATTAGCAGAGTTAAATCATCACTAAAGTTTAGGAGACAGTTTTATGGCATCCATAAAAGAGTAGAAAATAATAGAGATGCCTATTCAGTTCAACTCAGCTTTATTTATATAAAACACATTAAAAGCAACAAAAGTTGGTCAAAGTCCGGTACAAGACCAATAAAACCATCAAACGTATATAAGATATACAAACATGAATAAAACAGTAAAAACAGTAAAAGCCAACATCTCACTCTGGTTTAAAACGACAAAGAACAATAATGAATTTTTAAAAGATGTTTAAAAACCGGAAATCTGCCTGCCTAATGTATACTGTACCAGCAACTCGTTCCACAACTTAGGGTTGACATAATAATGAGTACGCTCACACTTTCTTCACAAAATCTACTTTTTCAAACGTAAAATTGTAGTAAAAACTGGTTTGTAAAAAGTATCTGTCTGCACATTGTGCTATGTGTGATTATGCATGTGAGAAATACAAATAAAAGTTGAACTTTTGGAATCTTGGTAACAATTTTGCCAAAAAAAAAGAATTAATGCAAAAATTCAAGGGAAATAAAACCATACATACATCCACTATTATCATACTGCTTTTTCAATTTCTGGGCCACCAGGAGCTGGAGCCAATCACAGCGTCTCTGGGCCTGAAGATTGTACACACCCCCTAGACAGCTGGCCTACCAATCACGAAGCGGGACACACAGACACACACATGCACACTCTCACTCACAGCTGTAGAACATTTTCCAATTCCAAATGACGTGGAAATTGTAACTTGGAAGAAAATTTGAATTTAACTTTCTGGAGTCACTTTTTTGTACTTTTTGTATTTTACTCACTTTTTGCACTTTTACTCTTTGTACGTTATTCGATTGTATTTCTATCTTGAAAATGTTATATTTGTATTCATATTTCATGTTTTATCTTTATATCTATTGTTTTTTCTATCGTATTTCTATTCTTTATCCTTTGTTATATTTCCCTTTGCACATTTTGTTGTATCTCCCCCATCCCTTTGTTTAAATGCTGAATGATCAAACGATCAAAATGCATGTGACAAACACAATTTTTATTTTATTTAGACTTTAAAATTTTACCAATCTGGTTTCAAAGGGCGTTTTACTTTCAAAAAGGGCTCTCTGTATGCCAGGCAAAAAACAGCTTTTTCGTGTTGAGCTTGGCACAGAAGCTGGCGTGGAGAAATGGATCTCAACCACGTTGATTCAGATGATCGCACGTGCCCGAGTTCTTCATCGGGACTAAACAAGCAGAATGACTGTGTCAGTGCTGCTAAAGAACTGCTGGAGGACTGGCAGGAGAGCTCTCATTACATCGCTGTAAATTAGGCTGCTTTAAATCTTTCTCATTATGTGTTTAGGTATTTTATAGCGCGGTCTGAATGAATTCCCTTTACAGTCGTCTGTGCCATTTTGATATGAGGGATGGTGGCCACCGAGGTCCAAATCTCCAAAGAGACAGAGGAGATAAGAAAACCTCCACTTGGATTTTCACAAGCCAAGCATCTAAGCTTTTTCCATTAGAGTTTCTTTGAAGCATCGAGGCTTGAACTGCAGACAAAGAAACGCCTCATTTGGTGCCAAGAAAACAGCTGAAAAGTGGGCGTTCTATAAATATGCCACTTTGATCAATTCCGATAATTTCGTTAATTTCATGGCGAGGTTACACGTACTTACTGGATCGAGTTTGATTTCTTTGAATTAAAGTCTTGCAGCCTCAGGCACTCCGAGGATACTGTTTCCGATGGGATTTAATGGAAGCTGTTTAATCCACGTATGAAACCAAGCAGAGCAGGAAAACATCAAATCCGCACAATATTTAACACTAGTATTTGAACGGTCGGGTCAAGAGCAATGACTTGCAATCGGAACTGAAATCTGAACCACGTAGAATATCTCAAATCCAACTTGAATTCCCAATATAGACACAATGGAGCACTCTGAATCACAATCTGGATTCCTCTCAACTAAAGAACAACTTACATGAAGTCCTAGAGTAGCCTCAATTAGCATAAAGGCTATTGAATATTAGACCTTCGACTGTGCACCTGGTGCAGCAAGTAATTCAGTTTGTTAATCAATAATCCAACTAGTCCAAAGGAGACTCAAGTTTCTTTCTATCAGTGAAACAAATTTGTCAATCCTCAAGTCTCATTTTGTCGGAGTCACAGAAAAAGGTGAATTAATAAAGGAAGAGATTTACGTACAGCTGACGGTGTCATTGGAAACCGCAATGATGCCCATTGGTTGATGAGGAATCTCCGCCCGCAGCACTTGCACGTTAGCTCCAGTGAACTTATCGGAGCGAATCACTGCCCGCCGTGCCCAGTCGGACCAGAAGAGGAAGTTCTCGTAAAGAGCCAAGCCAAAGAATGTTCCTGGGTCGGACTTCACGATGACCTAACAAATAAAGAATATATTTCTGTCAAAGTTAATGGTCAATTATCAAATCATCGTTATCGCGTCAATAATTTTTAACGCCATTAATCACAGTTGCATTTTTATTACTTCTGGTTTGGCAACGTGCAATGAATAGAACCAAGAGACCCACGTGCGCTGTCTCCAGGTGCGGCTCATTATGATCAGCAGCTCACAGCCATTGAGTTCAGGTGTTGTCACTTAGGTGCAAAGTGTTTAAGTGACACTGACCTACTTTTCCCCTCTCAGCGAGAAAGACAGGCACAGTTCTTTAACAACTGCAAATAACTTGCTCTGTTCAAAAAGCCGAAGCTTTAGATTCATACGGATTAGATAAACAGACAACACTGTATTTACTTACACTTATTATTAAAAACAGACATTCTAAGCTTTAAGTAGACATATGTTTCATGTGATAAGTCATAAGAATTTATTAAGACCAAAAGTGACCTTTTTTTTGTGTGTTGAAAAAAAAAATATCGAAAAAAGTGCGACTCGACCTCGGAGGGTTAAAAAACAAGGACAATACATTGCAAATTGAACAAAAATAATACTAAATTATTTTACAGTATTTAAACAAGTGTTTATTTAGTGTTGAGTTTACATTCATTTACATATTACACCTCATGATCCAATATTATAAGATTCAGTCATTTAATCGCAATTAATCAGGATTAATTCGGTCAGGGAAGTGCAATTAAATAGTCAAAATAATTAGTCGTTTGACAGGCCTAAAGAATAAAAACGGGAATGTGAATCCCCAAAATTTCAATCAGTGCATCTTTTACCAGATTTGTTCAAACCTTCTAAGATGATTTGAATGATCTTAGCCGAACCAGTAGAAGAACCGAGGAGCTTTCTACAACAGTTCTCAGAGCAGGTAATGAATAATCCAGTCCTTGAAGCTTTACAGAACACTTCCATCAGCCAGGTTTATCCTGCTCTTCGCCAAAAAGGCTCCGAGACCAAAATAAACCACGGGAAGTGTCTGTACAGTTCACACAGACACAATACGCTGTTTGGAGCTGGAAAAAGGAAACCGCCCTGACACCCAAAGTATTGTCCATCTCCATTATACCTAACATTCTGAATAATTCATGCAGATCAGCGGGGAGTGAAAATGGAATCCTGCGGCAGACAAGCAAATGGCACGCATAGCATGAGGATGGATGGGTAAAACGATAAATGGATAGATGAAAAGATGAACCTCTGGAGTCCAGCGCAAGAAGCTCTACATAATAAGATTAAAGTTGAAGTGGTTGACAGCTTCTCCAGCTCCGTTCGATTCCAAAGGCCACGATTGTGCCACACGCGTCGCGTTTACTCGTCTTCAGTAACACACACAGACGCAGATGCTTCAGAAGAGCCGTACGCTTCCACGTCACCGTCCTTCGGTAATAATAGGCAGCTCGACATGCGAGAAGCCAAACTCTCCCTTTAATCCTCCATGACAGCACGTCAAACACGTGTCCTCGCCATCCAGTCTCTGCTCCCCGAGCGCTCCTTCACACGTCGAGCGCTTCTTTAAGGTGCGGGATCAAGCTCGTGGCAGGTGCGCAGACGTATCTGCATGATGCTGTAATGTTACAGCTGTCACTCTGGAAGGTGAAAACCCTTACTGACTTCATTCTAAAAGGCCACAGCTTGAAAAGGCCACCGTATGGATCTACCACCAAAAGATCTAGATCTCTACACACAAAAGCTTCTATGGCAGAACCTCTTTTTTACATTCTCAGACTCTCCTGTCCGGCAAACAAGCACAAAGCACATGTCTTTTTGTTTAGAATAGAATAGAATAGAATAGAATAGAATAGAATAGAATAGAATGCCTAGGAAGATCCATTTTCTCTGACGGTTTTGCATGTAGATTGCGTCATTACTTTGCAAAAACCTCAGCACTACATAGAAACAACACTGTTCTTGGAAATCGAACCTAGAAACTCTGAAAATTCCAACCCATTGCTCATTTTAATTCGCTTACAGCTTATCAGACTTTTTTTTAATCTCAAAATCATGACAAGCACAGTTTGTTTGGGCCTGAATTTCCTTAACCATAAAAAGTTCAGACGAATCCAACGTTTGCCCTCCAGCAATCTTATGTCCACTGCTCTAACTCTGCTCTTTTGAAAGTGCATCACAATGCTTGACCATACTCACGTATCGGTGCAGGCCGTCAAAATCACACCTCTCAATATGGCCAACGCTGCCGTCTGAAAAGTACAGCTTCTCGGCCTTGTGGTCAATGGTGAGACCGTTAGGAGTGATGACGTCCACACTGACGATGATGCGGATGTTTCGGCCGGACAGTGTCGACCTCGTGATGCTTGGCTTCTGCTCATTCCAGTTGGTCCAGAACATCAAGCTAGAAGTGAAGAAAGACATCATCAGTTCTCCCTTAAACCCAAACGCTCCTTCCATTTTTGTTCCATGAAGCAAAATCAACAAACACTAAACGAACTGGGAAACGGGACATTTCTAAAAACGCCAAATGAGTTTCTTGCTTTTAAAACAAAGGTAAACGAGCGAAAGCGAAGCTCACGGTGGATCTCAGTGACGCAGGTCAGACTGTTGCATAATGAATCTTCATTAGGCTCGTAACTCACTCTTGATTAAGCTCCTATCTGATGTTAAATTAACTCGCTACGTGTGGTCGCGCTAAGAACTGTGAAGTAATTAGGAGAAGCTGATCCACCCCTTCACTGACCTTTTGGAACGCGGCAGTTACGCTTCTACAGAGCAGAAACTTCCGACATGTGCAGCGGTGACGGCTCTTGTTGATTCATAATTTAAAAACACGCTTGAACATGTAGCCAAAAATCAATTTAACCCTCCTATTATGTTTGGATCAAATTGACCTGTTTTCAAAGTTTAAAAATATTTTAGAAATACGTATAATTGTTTTTTCACTTCGAACTCTCCTGATTTTTGTGTCATTATAATAGAACAAATATAGCGATTAGGTTCACATATGTGTAACACCATGCTAAATGTTTGTTACAAAGATACATTGTACGAAACTTAAAAATAAAAAAAAATGCTTAAAAGTGTTTCATCACGTTAAAACTTCAGCTTGTCTTGGTTAGTGAAATATACATTTATTAATACAGTTACAAAAATGTTTGAGTTGACACGGTTGTGACACCCGCTACATGTTTTTGCTACAAAGATAATGTTCGAGTCAATTTGACACTTCGGACAACATAGAAGCTTAAAAGAGTCAGAAAGATCACACGCTATTTGTTTCTTTGCAACATTGAGACAATAATACACCGTTATACACTCACACCTCACACTGATTCAGGTGATGAGAGTTTATATCACTTCAGCTTTCATCACCTTAGTGGATAACTTTATAACTTATAACTTTGAACCTGTGCAAAATGTATAGTTTTTTCCTTAAATGTTGGAAATGTTACGTGTGTAACATTCACACGTATATGTTCTGTATTTGCACTGCCTTTTTTTTTTGCTTTTTACATTTGTTTACCCGTACAGTATTACATTGTCTATTGCTTTTTGCACTGACTAGTGTGCTATTGTATATTCTGTATCTGTACCTTACATTTTGCTGCACCATTGACAATAAAGATTATCTTATTTCTCATACACACACACTGTTTTGGGGAACTTTTTTGTTTCGGACACTTATATGCATAATACAAGGCCCGTGGACATTATTGATGTTCCTCTGAAACTAACATAACAGGAAGGTTAAACTTTACTCCCATATTTGATTATACTTATTTACAGTAAACACACAACACATGAAAAACTTGTACATTGAAAAGAAAACGTTGCAAAAACTCATTTGCATAAATCATTGATTGGAACAGTTTATCTCGGTTTGCTTTATCTGACTCCAAATTGAAGTTGAGAGAAACTTCTAGACCTACTTGTGACATTCATCCAGAGCTAGAGAGTGTGGATGGTCTTCCTCAGTCAAGGACACCACCGTGTCTCTGTTGAAGGCGCCGGGTCTGGTCTGGTCAATGGTTTGGCGGGTGATGGACCTTGTCGTGGAGCTTGTCCAGTACAGAACGTCCCAGGCCCGGTGGTACGACAATCCTTCAACAGAACCTACATCTGTGAAAGACCAGTGAGTGTTAACATCTGGCCACAATGGCATCTATAAAGACCTTTCAAGCACAAAATGGACGGATAACGTGATGGTGGCTCAGACAAATGCAAACCGTATTTACATGAACATACGTAAGCACATCCTTTTTTAGAATTTTCAACGCTCAAAAAATTGGGGGAGCTTAGCTTAGCGTAACCGGCTAAAAGCTAGTCCAATGTGTCATCGCAGAAAGAGTCA
The DNA here is from genome assembly GCA_017309775.1 of Paedocypris sp. Pulau Singkep. Classification (NCBI taxonomy): domain Eukaryota; kingdom Metazoa; phylum Chordata; class Actinopteri; order Cypriniformes; genus Paedocypris; species Paedocypris sp. Pulau Singkep. The sequence goes on from MU204413.1 coordinate 1,029,553, forward strand.
AAACAGTCAAAAATGAAGAACACGAGCAAGAAGTAAGAAAAAATCCAAGGAACAGACACAATCAAAACGCTGGGTCGCTGCACAGGGGATAATATTCATTCCTATTCACATGGCAGCAGATAAAGAGAGAGCTCGATACAGGCCTGAGCTTGAAACAATTGACTGACTGGAGAGCAAAGGATCTTGGGAAATTAAGTCCCAACCGCTAGATTAGATTTTTTTGTTATCTATTATTTCAAGAAAAACTATATCAAAATGATACGAGTCACAAGTTAGGTTTGTTAAATAAAGAAAA